>MU178013.1:9413-64606 GCA_016695465.1 Suillus americanus | reverse complement strand
AAAGAGGCAGCCAAGCACAATTTGGACATGGCAGGTGGTAAAAATCCAAAGAACATTGACTTTGATGCAGCATGGGGGTCCATTGCGATGTGCTATGCGGAGCAAGCTGCTGGATTGCCTGAAGGCAAGTGGGAAGCTATTGAGAGTGCCTGGACAGAGTTGGTTGGGACGGATGCAAGATCTGATGAAGGCTTCGACGATGACAACAACAATATTATGGACATCCATGGTGTGGTTCTGCTCTCCAATGCTGAGGAGGAAGGTCCTCAACTTGAACAGGCAGATTCTTGACCGGCGCACAAGTCGAAGGCAAGAAACATTTCTTATCAGTCACTTTATCTGATTGAGACAACTAGCATTTGGGTACATCCAGGGCACCATGATTATACCTACCATGATTAGATATATTTGTTGATTTTGCATTAGAAATCAATGTCTTTTTCGCATCTGATATTCGTCTGATTAGCAGCTGATATGTACCTGGTTCACATCTGAAGGCTATCTGAATCCAATCAGGTACCAGATAGCTTGCCTGGCGCTGACAGATTCATCTGCCGCCAGTACGCCGCCTGCTAGCCTGGATGATCTGAAACCAGGTCGTTCAGGTCATTCAGGTCGCTCTGCACTTTTCCTGATGATATGGAAAACAGAACTCATCAGACATCCTGGCCTTCGCCTTTGCATTCCGAATACAAGTCAAAGCTAGGATGTCCTAGTTCGACTTTAAGCGTTGGTAAGTGTACGTGCCACATCGCAGATGTCAAAAAAAAATCCGTAAAATTGCATGTACAACACACCCATCAGATAAAAACGGCCAGTCACGATATAAACATTTATGATCCCTCCGAGTCCACGATCCAACATTTGAGTGAAAACATTGACAAGAGCATGTCGACAACAAGATGGACGTGGATGTGACTTACTCCATAGACGGGCAGTTTACGAGTCTAGTGGACGTGGACGTGGTAACATGCGGATTTGAGTGGAGTTGTATCGAACATGTGGGGTGGGCGCAACGCTTGTATGGCAAACGCGGGTTATGCGTAGCTGACGTGGCTGTGGCGACATATATGCAAGCGGGTGTATGCACACAGGGATGTCAGCAAATTTATTTCCATGTATAACGGTACATATGGGCGGGGGTTGGCACCATGCGGAAGACGTACGACAGCGAGGTGGCGGCATGCAACGAGGGCAGGGGTCCAACGAGGTACAAAGGCCATGCGGGAACCCGGAATAATCAATCAGTCTGATATGGCGGTCGAGATGAGACGGGCCGAACGCGCCCAGTCCTGTGATGGCTAGTCATACGCTGAAGCCTCCGATAACCTTCAGACGAGCAGACATCGCTGGTATAATCAAAAATCCTATAATTCTAATACGGATCAGGAGAAAGATTTATATTGCGTTGAGTCGTGGTGTGACCCTGTGGGACAGGTGTGATGTGGTAGTGATGCGGTGCGGGGTGCAGTGGTGTGTGATAGAGTGACGAGGTGCATACGACGAGGTGCGGCAGTGGGGTGAATATGACGAGGTGAACAAGACGAAGAGGTGAATGCAAGTACAACAAGGGATGCAACAAGAGGCGAGCTGCGTGAGAGCTCCAATCCAGCGAATGACGAGCAGCACAATTTACCCAAGCGCAAACCTCAGCGTAATATGCGCTTCTCCAATGAAAACGGTCTGCGAAGCACCCAGGCCCATTCCTTGCCCACCCACACCCATACTTATGCCCATGCCTGTACCTCCCATACCATGACTCTGTGACCTGATCCCAACCCCAACCTGCACCCCTTCTAAAATGCCCATATTCATACTCTGCGGCACACCATCACCACCTATACCCTCACTGCCACCTGCGCCCCCCGTCCCGCCTCCTTCAAGCATCGCGAATGGGAAACTTGCCCATTCGCCTGGTGGAGTGGGTGTGTGCGTATAACGTGGGGGTCAGGATGCGGATACGAGTCTCGCGCTGTTAGGGTACGTGTGGGGCGGTGGGTTGTAGGGATGGTAGGTTCTCGTCCCTCGTTATATCCCCTTTACGCAGCTGTTCCATACCCGTCTCTTATAAGGGGGAGTGCCGCGCCCCATGAATGCGCGGAGAGGCTCTGAGAGGATTGGTAACGTGGAGGGAGGAGAGGGGTGTAGTGCGTTGGAAGGTGGGTGGATGTAGGCATTCGGGGTGAGTGTATCGGCGGTGGTTGGGGAGTGGGCATTTAAATGTGATGGTGGGAGAGTTGGTTTGAGGGCGTTTGATTAGATGCGGGGGTCAAGGAAGGCGTTTGGGTAGGCGTCGATGTTGTAGGAGGGGTTGAAGGGGGGACAAAGAAGCTGGGGCGTCGAAGGGGGAGATGGGGATCGACGTGGAGGGGAACACGGCGGGGATGGACACAAAGGGCGTAGAGTGGGCATGGGATCCCATAAAGACCGTCCAACAAATGGCAGGCGGCGAGGTACGTTGGGGGTAGGAATCGGGTATGTAGAGACGGAAACGGAGGGGAACGAGCGCGTGCTTCGGGTGCGACGAGGGCTATGATGGTGTTTATGCCACAGCGGCAGAGTCTGAGCTACGAGGCGTCAACTCTTGATATGCTGATGTTGACTTCTCGATCCCGGTGTGGTAGTTGACCAAGTTTGGTTGGGCGACGTTTACTTTCGCCTGCAGTCATCTCTGAACGTGATGGTAAGGGTTGCGGGTGCACAGAGCCTTCCCTGTACGCGCTAGCAAAGTCATGTAAGTATAGCTGTGACCGTTTGTAAGAAGTTCAAGAAGCGAGTGAATAAAGCCAGCCAGTGGTGCACCGGTGAACGCTCCCAGTCAAAACCTGCAAGTGGAAAATCTACAGAGATCGTATAAATTTTTCTTCAGAATCGTATGTAGTGATGAACACGCGGGGCAAAAACTGCTTGGCTTTAGTTTTGCCGGTTACAACCGGCAAAACTCTACTAGGCGCCTAGCTAGTCTAAGCTTATGTCGAGTACGGCATTCCTACTAGTAATGGTTGCCTCGTCCCATCCATCCCCGGCACCCTCGCCATTGCAATTAACCACCTCAATCTCCCTCCACAACTTCATTAATGCTCTGAGCTTCTTCGGTCCTTTTCAACTCTTCGAGAGCTGCAAATTCAGCGGCAATGTTGTCAGGTGAGACACTCTGTAGACCAGCAAGAAGGTCATCTGTATCGCGAGGCTCGGCCGAGAGCGGAGGTGCCCACGCGAAGGATACCTCCAGATCCTGTGCAGTCTCGACAGCAACGCCAACCTCTTCACGAGTGTGCATGTGAGCATGTCGACGGCGGGTGGACTTCCCAGCCTCCGCAGCTTTTACGGCGCTGTGGTGTCAAAGGTTCGCACAAATTTTGCCATGGTTGTGTGGGTTGTGTTTTGCCGAGATCGGAGAATGTACGCTCTACTTCACCTGCATGCCCTACGATTGACATGATTGTCACAGAGTAGGCCTTGTGTGGGTGGATTTCGGAATTGGTTGGAAGGTTTTTCCACCAAGAAAGGCCGTCCACTTGGCCGCCAGCGAATGAAGCTAGTGACTGATTATAAGCCTGCAGGTCATCCGAGAGTTTTCTCGTCATTATCATGTCACATTTCCAGCGCTTTGCAATACCTTCATCATCAATTTGAATGACCTGCCATTGGCTACCTGCGTAACAGCAAGTTTCCGACGCATTGGGAGGAGAGAGCGAGTGAGTGAACTTCCGTACTCATGGCGTGAAAGCGGTGGTTGAAGACAGATCTCGCATGCAACTAAAGGCCAACATGGTACCAGTCCTGTTCGCAAGTCGACTGGGGTATGTTCTTGGCGCAGCAAATAAGTTCTAGCATACAGTCAGCCAGCGAGGCATACCGTGACTCAACATTGCCAATTAAATCGACAATAAACTTGACTGTTGTTACAATATTCAACTGCAAGTGAGCCATACGGGCTCCTCCGTAGCAGATCCTCGCATCCATTCAGAAAGGTAAGACATTTTCATTCCTTCAGTCGGTTTATCTCCTCTTGTTAGACACGGACAGCTTCGCCGTCGAGCAGATGACGAGACAACACGTAACGGATTGGTATATGACACGACGGGTGGACTAGGTTGATGAACTCGTGGAAAAACACATCGTCACCAACACGGAAGGGAATATTGGCATGAATGAGAAAGCTAGTTTCAAGATTTAGGATTGACTCTCAAAGTTGGACGACACGACACACCGGAGCAGCTTTGCATTTGCTAGACCATTTTGTTCTGGTGAGACGTTGATCAATACTATATCCATCCAGACTCCATGTTTGAAATTTGAAGCTTTGATGGGAATCACGGCAGCAGTAGAACTTCCATAAGCAGATTGAGAATTTCAAAGCAATAATATTTAGCATTTGAATCTGCGGCTCCGAAGTCGCCTTATAATAACAACTTGAAACAGCCACGCTGCTTGGTGCAGAGGAGCAGCATAACGCTTTCGGTAGGTTGTTGTCACGACCTCGGATTCGAGCGCCAGCTGATGAGTTATCAGTGTCACCGCAATGTTTTCATTTCCGGTCAACACATTCCAGGCGCTATTGTCGTTGATCAGTGATGCATACGCGAGGGGATGCTGCCCTCCAGCATGCACGTTCTCAAACTGTGTTATCAGATATCTAATAAATTACATCTCCGCGAGTCTCGGATACCAAATCTGCCGCCCCCGTTCTGCCGACGACCAGGCACAACCAGTTTTGCCAACAACAATTCAGTACCTGCCACCCTCACTACTACTATTGGAGCTTGCCCTTACAGCACTTTCCAAGAAGGCGACTCTCCGGACACACATAATATTTTTCCAGATCAGAACAGCAAAGTCTTCTTTATGGACAAGCTTCAGGCGTCGTTTGACGAACAGAAGGAGTCGGCAACTGACTCGACACCAGTTATCTCGGCAACTGCAGGCACCTCATCATCAAACAACTACATACCAAACCTTGGTGGGATTACAAAGAAGAAACTTGCAGCGGCAGACTCGAACTCGTTTATACGTACCAATGCACACTCGACAACAGCTCGGTGATATTTTTTTTTTCGTTATCGCAAACCTACTAAGTGACGTTGCTATTTTTCACCTCAACAGTAACCTTTGTGCTATTAACTGGTGCAAATCAATTACAAAGGCACGGTTGTATAGTTTGCCTCGTACTGGGATAATCTCGATGCTGTCAGTTGCTAAAAAGGTATGTGACTCGTACTTCACTGCCATGTGGAAGTGTCTGGCATTGAACTAAATCTTTGCAGGGTTATGATGACCATTCCCAACTCTTCAAGGCCGTGAGTTATTCTCTCGGATTGCTAATGACTCTTTTTATCAGGCGAAAGCGACTGGAATCATCGTGTCGCTTCCTACAGCCTGCCTAGCCGCAGCACTCGTGAGCACGGCCGTACAACCAACTATGTGAGACTTCCAAACGCTTGTCGTGTCCTTTGCAATACTATTGCATTGTCACGGTTTCTTCACCTTCACTCACACTTATGTGCACTACTGCTTTGTTGCTTTCTATTTTCAAGTTCTCGTACTCGCACGATACCCGTTTGCCTGTCGCATACCATCCTGTGGCTCGTACTGTACATTGTCAAATTCTGTTAATCATAATATCACACTAGATTGCACTGTATTCTTGTACCAGATTGAGTACATGTGGAAGAAACTAAGGGGATATTGTGGAATCGACTCAGCGTTGAACGGCTCAATTCCTCCAGATTCTTTTGATCTACAATCTACAAAGTGACTACAATTTCTCCGAGGATATTGGTGGATCTAGATCTCGTTATCGCTATTTTCGTAGACTTTCCAAATGGCAAGTCGCAGGTTCCGACGGGTTGAATTCTCAGCCATAACCGTTGAATACATTTTCCAAGTCATTTGTCTTTGTCCAATACGGTCCCCATACACCTTACTTCACAAGGTAGAAAGGTTTTGCCCGCACTGAGTTGTCGATCAGAGATCTGCCTATTGAGAGACTCTGGCTACGCTACCTGTATTGGACATCAACCGACGACACACTATAGCTTGAACTTTTGCTTTTGCTTTCTTTTGGACTTTGCGCTCGCTCTTCAACATACGTACTATACTTATACCGGAAATTTGGTCCGTACCGTCCGTCCCGTCCTGGCCTAATTTGGCTACCAGAAACGCTCCGGCATCCTTCCGGAATTTATCGGAACTTCAATATTGCAATTCCCGCCACGCCGCTCCTGCGCGCTGCTCGTCGTCGTTCGTCCAAACTATTAATCTCCTGTACCCAGGACTAACAATTTCTGCCTTAGGTGGAGGCAGGTCTGTTTCAACCTTGTACCTTCTCAAGGGAGGTCCCGACTCCTTGCTCACTCGCTTATACGAATTCCTTCGCGCGCTGCCCACCTCAGCTGCAGGCAGCCACATCTGCCATCATACATCCTGGTAGTACTATGCCCCGCCTTAGTACTATCACATCTTTCAGCGTGATCATTGTTTGTCGGATGATGCGGACAGATGGGACAGAACGGATGGGACAGACGGGACGGACAGGACAGAACTTTCGAACTTTGAGGTTCCCTCCAACATACTTACTATATATGGCAATTCCAAATTCATTCGTCTCTCTCGTTTCCCATCTTTCCCCCAGTCTGTTCGTACTACTCGACTGGGGACTTAAGAAGTCGTTATCTGTTTAGGCACATACCGACTTTTAACCTGTCCCTGAACTAAGACACAAAGCGGTTGGTCCACCTGTCTTATTGGCAAACTTGCCAAATGGATCACGAACCATTCAAATCACACGTATCAAGAAGCAGCGCTGGACGTGAACTCGGCGACGCTGCGCATCCGTCCGCCGAGTTCTCCTTCTCATAACATTGGTCTTGCCTAATGGGACTCGTGCTTGTGACTCGCACTTAGCGACGGTAATTACAGGTATAACACATGGGTATCGCACCTGTAAGACAATGGTCCGGGTTCTTATCTTACAGGTGCGATACCCATGCGTTATCACTTGTAATTACTGTTGTTAAGTGGGAGCCATAGGAGGGGAAATGGTGATTGAAAAAATTCAATATCCGCTTTCGCCAATCTGAGCGTCTCGAGACAGACATCCGCTGGCACTAGAAACTCACTATAAAGACTGACGGTCTTGCAACCATATCTTCCTCATCTCAACGCTCACAATCTGAATCTGACAACCCCTATTATGTCTCCTACCGTCACCCACAAGACTACTCCTGACTCCGAGCCCTCCCAATTCACTTTACCTGACCTCATCAGTGATTTACAGCATCCCTTGCGAAAGAGCCCTCACAGTTATACGGTGACCCGCGCATCTACTCGATGGTTTACTGATGTAGCGAAACTTGAGGAGCCCGAGATAAGGGGGTATATAGAGATGGACTCAGGCACATTTGTTGGCCTGATCTATCCTGATGCAGATGCTTTCCGTCTCCAAGTCTGCGCTGAATCCATTAACTGGGCATTCGTTATGGACGACTGGATGGAGAATGGTGTCGTCACTCCACGGGAAGCGCTTGAATGCTGTATTCCTACACTCCGCGATCCCATCAATTTTGAGACGGACCTGTTTGCTGCAAAGATGTGCAAAGCGTACGACTTTCTTTTTCCATCGCATGCACTCTTTCTGAAAGTCGTTATGCGGTCAGGCTTGCAAAAAACTTTAAGGAGAATGTCGGCCCCGGCTGCAGAGAGCGGTATATCCACGGAAAGGAATTGTACTTCACTGCTGTGGCTAAGCAGCTGGAAGACCGTGCCAAAGGGACTACGTATGATCTAGAATCTTACATTGTCCAGAGGCGAGGTATAGTCGGGATGAAACCCTACTTTGCCCTCATCGAATTCGTAAATGGAATTGATCTTCCCGACGAAGTTGTATCGGATCCGGTTTTCGACGCCATAGATTGCGCGGCTACCGATCATGTTGCTTGGGCCAACGTAATTCTGTTTCGTCGTTGAACGCTGGGGCGCCGCTGACATTACCGCCAACAGGATATTTTCTCATACAACAAGGAGCAATCTACCGGTGGCGCACCCTGGGAAAACCTAGTTGCAGTGCTTATGCACGTTCAAGGACTAGACGTGCAAGGCGCCATAGACTGTGCTGCCCAGATGTGCAAAGACGCCATCCAGCGCTTTGAATCCCACCGTGCTATCCTCCCCTCATGGGGAAAAGAGGTTGACAGGGTGGTGGATATCTACTTGGAAGGGCTGAAGACATGGATGCTCGGCTCACTTTACTGGCACTTGGGTTGTGTCCGCTATGTTGGCAAAGATCTGCATACCATCCAGCGGGACGGAATCGTCAAGCTGCTTCCTAAAAGGCCTTTGTAGAGCCTGATACGTAGTGCATGGCTTCTGGAGGTGAGATCGGTTTTACTTCTTTCACGCACTGTGCAATCCTTACAGCTAGCTTAGTAGGACATTAGTACACGATCCACACTATTCACATGATTCACGTCTCACACAGACCTGAATGTTATGCTTCGGTTGCATAAAGTGACATCCCGCCTTCCTTGCTTTGTCCTTCGTGGTTTCAACTTCTCGTTCAGCTACATGCGTGTAACACTTCCCGTCCGTCTTTTGTATCACCACTGTATGTACCTAGAGGAGTCCATAGTGTATCCTTGTACGAATCAAAGGCAGGCGTGCTATTTGGAATTCCAGATCGGCTAATTAAATAATTAACGGTTTTCAACAACATTACGGTACATCACTCAAGATTTTATTCTCGCCTTTGAGAACGAGATCAATAAGTTCATCCTCCTACCGATTTTTATGATCCCACGTGCGCGTCGTTGACTCGTGATTGGCTTTTGTGGGAGGTGCGCCTCCGTCAATTGAATTACAAGTGTCGTGTCGACACGGTCTTAGAATCCGAAGATTCGGCGGATGAAGACTCGGAGGGGGAGGGAGAAGGGTTGGTTGATGAACTGAACACGAAGACGTAAAAGAGGACGACACGAAGACTGATGCAGAAGAGTCGAGTCACTATGAAGACGAAGATGATCCACAGACTGACGGGGAGCGCGATACAACTCACTACGAACACGAAAAGGAGGACGACCCAAAGACTGACGAATGCGAGGGCGATCCAGCTCAATTTGAAGACGAAAAAGAAAAAGACGACGGTCCAAAGACTGATGAAGATCAGGGCAATGCAAGTCACTACGAAGACGAAAAAGACGACGACAGCAAAACTGACGAACACGAGGCCATCATCAATGACCATCATGAAGATACAAAGGAGAACGAAGATAAGGGCTATACATGCCACGATGATGAAGACGAAACCTCGGTGTTTAGAGATGCCGATAATGAATTTGAAGTCAAGTACGATGCAGAAGAGGTGGTGGTGCTCATCTCCGTTTGTTCAGACGATGCCGTCAGCTTCCAAGCACGACCTACACAAGTACAAATGGACATGATGACGACGTTGCTTGGCCAATTGCCTCAGTGGTGGGTGCACCGGTGAGATATAGGGACATCTAAACGTACCCCGGTTGTTGGTCAGTATGCAGGGACATAACCTTAAGCTGCCATTTCCGAGTTGCATTTCGGCACCCCGCTTCGTTACAAAAGTACCTTCGCATTATCCAATCACCCATGAGATATAGAATATTCCTGCCGTGGATATCATGCGGATGACCACCGTGACTTGGAGCCGTGTGTCGGCTTCGATCGGAAGTGTAATGACGATTTCAAGGTCGTTTGGCTCATCCATGTGTGTGAAAAACTGGATTGGGAGGATTGATCTTGATATGACTGTATATTGCACAGTTGATACTCACAGCTCGCCGAATCTGAGTTCATCATTGCAGTGGGGCGCGGTATTTGCTGGTGTTTGCAGCGTTTGTCAGCAGCTAGTCAATGGTACTAGTAGCATCCTTTCTGGCCGACACCACTCCAACATCCCTATTGCTTGTACAAAAAAAGCAGTGACTGGGATTTTACACGCGGGTCCAAATGATGCCCAATATGAGTAAAGCTCACAACACTTACCAAGCTGAAGGCCTCGGCGACCGAGGAATTTTGGACGGCAGGTCGAATGATCATCACCACTTCACAAACATCAGAATGTCTACAGAACAACCTGCACCATTTAGGCACTACATGAGATGCTAATCTTGTCCTGTGCAAATCCTCGGCAAACCATTCATCCTGATAATCCAATTTGGTACCATGCTCCCCTCGTTGCGGGTTGGATTCCAGGAGAAGAGCCGCCTCGTAACGAATGTGGATTCTCAAGTTTCTGACTTGGATTATATGTGTTTTTGGGATTGGTGAGGACGAACATGATAATTTTGCAATCAGTTGTAATATTAACGATGTCATTCTGCCTGTCCAGACCAATATAGAGCTCGCTGATTCCCGAACTTTACCAGACTATTGAGGTGCTTTACAGTTACCAGTTTCGTCAAGCTTAGATGAATTGAACCACTGAGGTATGAGTCACACAGGAATTAAAATTGTGTGGAGCCGAGCTGGTCAAAACTTGCTTAAAGCTCGCTTGTTCACGAGTTCCATTACTCTGACAGATTCAGACCAACAAAACTGATAACAGTATCTAGTATGTGGGGTCACAGGTGAGTGGCAAATCAAACCGTAATCACTGAACATCAATTGTTCGTGATCCTGACAGGTCCCGTTGAAATGGACACGACCGTCTTCCTTCTCCTAAGGTCGGCCTAGGGAGAGACTCTGTTACATGGCGGCCGCATCAGAGGACTGGTGAGAAAGTTATATACCATCGCATGACAATATATGTATAGCGTGACCTTTATTTTCGTCACTAAAAGCAATATGAAGTCATCATATATTACCATGGTGAGCCCCACCATCAACGTAACGCACCATAAGACTCAGATTACTTCGATATCCTCTCCCACAACACGGATCCGAGCGAGACAGACATCCACTAGCACTAAAAATTCCCTATAAAGACCGACGATCTTACGCTTACATGTTCTTCTCCTCGATGGTCGCGATATGGATCCGACGACCCCTCAGGCTATTGTGTTTCCCACTGTCACCCACACGACCACTCCTGACTCCGAGCCCTCACAATTCATTTTACCTGACCTCATCAATGATTGCCACTATCCCTTGCAAAAGAACCCTAACTGTTATCCGATATCCCGCGCATCTGATCAATGGCTTACTGACGTGGCCCAACTTGTAGAGCCCGAGATCAGGGGGTATCTTGATATGGACACAGGCGCATTAGCTGCCGTCTGCTATCCTGGTGCAGATGCTTTCCATCTGCAAGTCTGCGTTGAATCTATTAACTGGGCATTCATTATGGATGACCGGATGGAGTGTGGTGTCATCGATGGACGGAAAGCGCTTGAATCCTGTATTTCTGCATTGCGCGATCCCATCAATTTTGACACAGAACAGCTTGGTGCAAAGATGTGTAAATCGTACGACTATTTTTTCCATCGCATACACTCTTTCTAAAAGTCGTTATGCCATCAGGTTTTTCAGCCGTTTCAGGGAGACTGCGGGCCCCGGCTGCACAGAGCGGTTTATCCACAGAACCGAATTATTCCTCGCTGCTGTGGCTAAGCAGGTGGACGACCGTGCCAAAGGAAATATGTATCATCTGGAATCTTACACCACCCTGAGGCGAGATCTAGTCGGGGTTAAGCCCTGCTTTGCACTCATCGAATTCGTAGCTGGAATTGATCTTCCCGACGAAGTCGTGTCGCATCCAGTTGTCAAGGCCTTGGAGGACGCCACCAACGATCATGTTGCTTGGGCTGATGTAATTCTGTTCTGTCATTGAACACTGTGGCGCTGCTAACATTACTGCCGACAGGATATTTTGTCGTACAACAAGGAGCAATCTCGCGGTGACGAACACTGGGAAAACATAGTTGCTGTGCTCATGCACGATCGAGGACTAGACCTACAAGGCGCCATGGACTGCGCCGGCCAGATGTGCAAAGATGCCATCCGGCGCTTTGAATCATACCGTCCCATACTCCCTTCGTGGGGAGAAGAGGTTGACAGGCAGGTGGCTGTCTATGTCGAAGGGCTGCAGAACTGGATGATCGGATCACTTCATTGGCACTTTGATACCGTCCGCTATTTCGGCAAGGATGGACATGCTGTCAAGCGAGACCGAATCGTCAAGCTTCTTCCCAAGAAGTCCTCGTAAAGCCTAGCACTTAGTGCATGGCTTCCAGAAGTGAGAATAATTTCACTTCTTTCATGCACTACGCAATTCTTATGACTAGCTTAGTAGAACATTGGTATATGAATCACGTCTCACGCAGACTTGACAGTTTTGCTTCGGTTGCATGATACATGACATCCCGCCTTCCTTTGTCCTTCGTGGTTTCAAGTTCTCATTCAGCTCCTTGCGTGTAACACTTCTCAGTCCGTCTTTTGTATCACCATTACACGCACATTGGATAGTCTCGTATCCTCGCACGAATCAAATTTATGCCAGAACAGATTTGAAGATCAGCGTGCTATTTGAAATTTTAGGACTATGACAGCTACTATCAAATATGACGAGGTAATGAAAATTAGCGGACCCAACAACGAGCCAAATCTCTGGATTTCTGCAGAAGAGCTCGTGATGAACTTAGATTCTCGGTTGCACCTTTGCGAGCCATAGAAGTTCATTCAGGATGTTCCCACAGGTCGTGATGTACTGTGCAGGGCGGCTGGTGTGCACGCCAGCGAGGAAAACAACCGTTCTGAGTCCCTGGAAGTATTATTGCACAGCACTCGCCTTTGACGAGGCGAACGTGATTTCAAAGCTTGCCTACATCCCGATCTAGCATCGACCACGAGAGCCGCAAGTTGTCGTTCGAACAATTGTTGGTCTTATTCAAAGAATTTGTCCAGAGCCTCGAGTTCCAGGTTCAAACCTTATCACATCACCCAAGATTTTATTCTCCCCTTCGACAACAAGATCAGGAAGTTCATCGATCCCGCTGATTTTTAAGATCCTATGTGCACTTCGTTGACCTGTAATTGACTTTGAAGGAGTTACACCTCCGTCAACTAGATTACAAGTGGTGTGTCGAACCGGTATTGGAGCCTGAGGATTCGGCTGATGAAGACTCGGAGGGGGAGGGAGAAGGTTGGCTGATGAAAAGGAGGACGATACAAAAGACTGACGAAGATGTGAACGGTCCAACTGACCACGAAGACACAAAGAAAGATAGCACGAAGACTAATGAAGAGTCGAGTCACTATGAAGACGAAGCAGTGGTGAAGAATCAACTCACTATGAAGACGAAAAGGAAGACGACCCGAATACTGACGAATGCGAGGGCGATCCAGCTCAATTTGAAGACGAAAAAGACAACGGCCCAAAGACTGATGAAGATCAGGGAAATGCAAGTCACTACGAAGACGAAAAAGGGGACGACAGCAAAACTGACGAACACGAGGCCATCACCAATGACCATCATGAAGATACAAAGGATGACGAAGATAAGGGCTATACAAGCCACGATGATGAAGACGAAACTTCAGTGTTTAGAAATGCCGATAATGGATTTGAAGTCAGGTACGATGCAGAAGTGGTGGTGGTGGTGATCTCCGTTTGTTCAGACGATCACGTTCGATTCCAAGCACGACCTACACAAGCGCACATGGACATGATGACGACGTTGCTTGGCCAACCGCCTCAGTGACGGGCGAGCTATATGGACATTCAAATGTACTTTGGTTATGGATCAATATGCAGGAATATAGCCTTGATTACTTACGAGTTCCCATTTCCGAGTTTCCTGTCGTCACCTCGCTTCGTTACAAAAGCATCTTCGCAATCACCCATGAGATATAGGATGTTCCTCCCGTGGATATCATGCGGAAGACTAGGTACTTGGAGCCATGTGTCGATCGGAAGATTTCAAGGCCGTTTGGCTCGCCCATTGTACCTAAATGTGTGAACTAGATTGTGACGATTGCTCTTGATATGAGGACTGCGTGTATTGTAGGTCTTGACGTCTGCAGCATTGGACGCAACGTCGACATACACGGACGACAATCGAGTGGGCTTCGAACAAGGTCACACAACGAGACAAATTCTCTGAGGATATGAAAGCACTCCGTATAAGAGACAGTATGCAGCCGCGAATTAGTCAGTATCTCAATGAACCTTTGAGCACCAAGAGGAATATTGGCCAGATAACTCACCAATGCGCAGCGGATAATTTCACTACATGAAAGAAAGCAGAGGGCACCGCGGATGATTCAAGTTGCATAATCTGTTCGTAGCACAGCCACAGACCGGATGTATCGATGTGCATCGATGAGGTCCATGTTGGTTTTCCTTCCATACGACCGTCATGAGCTTGCACGACAGTGAGACTAGTAGTCTCGTATCCCGCTTGCCAACCGAAGTCCTGTGCCATATTTTTATTTACACTCTCCCCGAAATCGCCTGCACGTTGCTCCAATTAAATTCGCCTCCTATCCTGCTCACCAGAGTATGTCGTCGATGGAGGGAGGTTTCCGTGGATATGCCCTCGTTGTGGTGCAAATTATCTATGAGGTCCTACTGGAAAGACTTGCAGCGGCGGCGGCGGCTCTTCTGTTATGACTATGGCTCGTGGCTCAAACGCACACGAGGATATCCTCTTTCCCTGGAAGTTAGCATGTGCCTCGAACAAGAGTCCATCACTCTACGGACCCTTCTACAGCCTTACATCTATCAAATCTCCTCTTTCAAAGTCACATTGTACCGTCCTGTCGCACTGGACACATTGTTAAACAACCTCCCGGCACTCCAGGAGCTTCGAATTGACACAATTTCTATTCCTTGTATTGGAGACTTGAAGTACTATACACTGCAATATATGTCACCCATCATCTCCCGGCTCTCCACTCTACGCACTCTCAAGCTCGAAGGAATACGTTGTGTTGCCTCCGACCACCTACTTCTCTTCAACCCCGTATGGGCCCACCTGTCAAATCTGACCATCGATAGATGCCAGCAACACATTGTAAAGTGCTTGCTCATACAATCTCCCAACCTCTCCTCATTACGAATTTTGGAAGTCTTCGAGTGTGACTTTCATATAGAACCACTCACCCACACCGCTATTCAATCATTGTCCATTACATCCAGATCAAGTGGTGAATCTGAATCAGTGGCTTCCGTTCTCAATGCACTCACTCTCCCTAATTTACGTCTGCCTGATGTTGGCGGGAAATTTTGGACTGGTGAAGAGTTGAAAGATGTTGGGAGCGGTACGGTCGGATGGGCTATTGGACTCTAGAGGTTCTGCTCAGGTCGACTACTGTGAGCAGGAAAGGCCTGTACTCGTTATTACTTACTGCGTTTTCCGCGGAGGGATACTTTCCCGTCGTCCATGATCCGTCCAGTGCAAAGTAATGATCGACCTAGTCGCACATAGACTGAGATGTGCCACACGTCGGACATCGTCACTGCACGTCAAAAAAAAAAAAATCCGTAAAATTGCATGTACAACACACTCATCAAATAAAAACGACCAGTCACGACATTATATATATATACCATTATGAACTCTCCACGATCCAAAATTTGAATGAAAACATTGACAAGAGTTTGTCGATAACAAGACGGACGTGGATGTGGCTTGCCTCATAGACGGGAATGTCACGAGTCTAGTGGACGTAGACGTGGTAACATGCGGATTGGAGTGGAGTTGGATCTAACATGTGGGGTGGCGCTCATGACAAACGCGGGTTAAAGCAACGTGGGCGAACGCGAGTTATGCGTAGATGAAGACGGTGGCTGTGGCGATATATGTGCAAATGACGATCGTGTTGTGCGTATATGCAAGCGGGTGGGTACAAGGATGTCGGTAAATGGGTATGCATGTTTAACAGTGCATATGGGACGATGTTGGCACCATGTGGAAGACGTACAACAGCGAGGTGGCATTGTACATCGAGGTAGCAGCATACAACAACGAGGTGGTAGCGTACGAGGGGCAGGGGCACAACGAGGTACAAAGCCCATGTGGGAATAATCAATCAATTTGATACAGCGGTTGAGACGAGACGGGCCTAACGCGCCCGGTCCTGCGATGGCTAGTCATGCGCACGTATACGGCGCACGAGCTCGAAGCTTCTGATAAGCTTCAAACGAGCGGACAGGCTCGCTGGTATAACCAAAAATCCTATAATCCTGATGCGGATCAGGAGAAATTATCGCTACATTGATATTGCGTTTGAGTCGTGGTATGGGGAATGGTAGGTTTTGGGGCAGGTGTGATGTGGTGACGCGGTGCGGGGTGACGAGGTGCCCACAACGAGGTGCGGCGATGAGACGAATATGACGAGGTGAATGAGACGAAGAGGTGAATGCAAGTACGAGGAAAACAACAAAAGAGGCGAGCCACGTGAGAGCTCCAATCCAGCAAGCGACGACCAGCACAATTTACCCAAGCGCAAATCTCAGCGTACTGTCCGCTTCTCCAATGGAAACAGGTTGCGAAGCACCCAGGCCCATTCCTTGCCCACCCGCACCCATGCCCATGCCTGCACCTCCCATACTATGATTCTGTGCCCCGATCCCAACCCCAGCTTGCGCCCCTACCATACCCTGCGCCCCTCCTAAAATGCCCATATTCATACTCTGCGGCACACCATCACCACCCATGTCCTCACCACCACCCTGCGCACCTTGCGCTCCAAGCTCATACCACCCGGTGCCTCCCGTCCCGTCCCCTTCAAGCATCGCGAATAGGAAACTCGTCCATTCGCCTGGTACAGAGTGGGTGTGGGTGTGTGTATGAGGTGGATCTTCGTGGGGGTTAGGATGCGGATGCGGGTCTTCGTGTTGTTGGGGTTGGTGTTCGGTGAGTTGTAGGGGTGGTGGGTTCTCGTGCCTCGTTATATCTTCTTTACGCAGCTGCTCCATATCCGTACCCAAACTCTCTCCGCACTGTATAGGCTGCCCATGATGCAGATGCATATGCATATGATCTCCCCCGTGTCCTAAACTCAACCGTCTCCTCTCTCCGCCCTTCCCATATACCTGCACACACCCCCACCTCCCCCACTCGCTCAGCCGTCTCCTATCAGGAGGAGTGCCGCGCCCCATGAATGCGCGGGGAGGCTCGGAGAGGATGGTAACGTGGAGGGAGGAAAGGGGTGGAGTGCGTGGAAAAGTGGGCGGGTGTATTTGTGGCGGTGTTGAGGATGGCATTTGAGGTGAGTGTATCGGCGGTGGTGTTTGGGGGGTGGACGTTGGATGTAATGGTGGGGGAGTTGGTGTCGAGAGCGTTTGATTAGATGCGGGGGTTAAGGCAGAGGTTTGTGTAGGCGTTGATGTCGTGGGAGGGGTCGAGGGAGCAGGAAGACGCTGGGCTGTTAAAGGAGGAGATGGGGTTCGACGTGGAGGGGAACACGATGGGGACGCACATAAAGGGCGTGGAGTGGGCATTGTATCCAATAGAGACCGCCCACCCAGCGCAGGCGGCGAGGTAGATCTCGGAGGTGACGTGGCCTGTTTCTGTGGTGTCGGCGCTACTGACGCTACCGGCGGCAAAATAGAGGGAACCGTCGGAACCGTAGGAGTCACAATCGCTGGGACACAAGGCGTCGCAATCCCCTTAGCACCTTCAACATCCATCAAAAACAAGCTGTCCTCGCCCTCCGCATCTTCTTCGTCATCATCATAATCGTCATCGTAGTCGGCGCCAAGGTCACATTCATCCAGATCTTCATCTTCATCCTCTTCGTCGTCCATATCAAAATCAACAGCTTCGAGTTCTGCGGACTTGTAGGTATAACTTGTACGTTCGTGGTAGGAAGCGGGTGTGTAGAGACGGAAACGAGTGTTGGAGGCGTGGGTGTTGGAGGATGGGAAACGGGCGCGTGCTTCGGATGCGACGAGGGCTTTGATGGTGTCTATGCCATAGCGGCGGAGTCTACAAGACGTCAGCGGTATGTAATAAAAATAAAATTAGGAGACTGACAGGAATTCTACTCGTTCTTGACATGCTAATTTCCAGATGTTGACTTCTCGATCGCGGTGTGGAGCGGGTGTGTAGTCAAACGAGTTTGGTTGGGAGAAGGTGGCTGGGGTTGTGTTAGATGGTGGTACCAATGAAGAAGAGAACACACCTTGTTGGGGGTATCCGTTGGATTGGTTGTATCCATTGGTATACTCTTGGTTGGGGAATGCTGTACTTGAGAAGGTATTGTCTTGGGAGGGAGAAAAGCTGGGTTGGGGGATGAACTCGTGAGAGAAGCCAGGGGGGAAGGAGGTAGGATTTGAAGGAAATGGATTTGACCCGAAAGGACCGGGCTGGGATGATCCGAAAGGGATGGTATTTGAAGAGAAGGGGTTCATATCTGTACCAGTGGGAAATGTGGCGTTTGACTGAAAGTCTGGAGAGTTGGTATAAGGTGGGTCATGAGGGGGGAATTCGGGTAAAGGATCTAATGGAATTAAAGAGTCAAGGTCGAGTGGCGTCGACGACTTGGGCTCTGTCGGTTTGGGCTCTGTCGGTTTGGGCTCTGTCGATGGCACTGGTTCGGTCGACTCCGTCACCGACTTTGGTTCCGTCGTCGACTTGGAGTCGTCATCCTTGGGCGCTAAAATACTGGGTTGATCGGTGAGCACGTTACGAAGTGATTCTTGAGTTGTAACTGGTTGTATAGGTAGATCGATAATTGTCGGTGCAAGAGGTGGAATGTGGCGTGGCTTGGGCACGTTTTGAGCACGGGTTCTGGTTCGTACTTGGCGCATGCGTCGACGCACCTCCCCGACGTTACCATGCCCGACATTCGTATTGTCATTCTCTTTACGTCTCTTTCTCCGATGATATGTCTCTATATGAGGGAGTAGAAGACTGTCCGAGTCAAGCGCTAAACGCTGACGTTTGAGTGCTCTGAGTGCACGTGGAGTGAGCTCGTCATTCTCGCTGGTAGAATTATCTCCTTCTTCTATTATTTCAGGGTTATTCAAAGGACGTCGTTTGGTCGTGTGGTGATGGTGATGATGATGAGGGTGTTGTGCTATTCGGGTTGAACGGCGAAGGACGATGTCAACGGCAGCCATAGAACGAGCAAACAACGAGTCTGCAGTTCCGGTAAACAGAACAATTCGATCAGGAAATAGAAATTGCAAAATGAATCAAACAACAACAGAACCAGCGGGAACACTCACAAATCAACGGATCACGTAAGCCTGCACGGACCATATCACGTGAAGTTCACGTGTACAGGTCAGGGGTAGTCTCACATCTTAGGCAATATTTTCTTACTCTCTCTCCCGGCCACTTGTTGCAAAATCGTCTCCTACGCTGCTCACCAGAATATGCCGTCGATGGAGAGAAGTTTCCGAGGATATGCCCGTGGTCCAAAGACTCGACGAGACAAACATGCAGCAGTCGGTCTTCTGTTATGACTCATGGCTGAAGCGCACACAAGGACATCGCCTCTACCTAAAAATCGTATACTTCAACCACAGCTGCTCCTCCCTACGATCCCTTTTTCAGCCTTACAATGATCAAATCACCTCTCTCGATATCGCGTATGACAACTCTATCGAATACGAAATCGTGCTAAATGACCTCCCGGTACTTCAGGAGCTTCGAGTTGACATGCTGGTCAATCCTGGTATTCGCAGGTGCACTCCCGACTCTCCATTCTACGCACTCTTGAGTTCAAAGGAATGACCGATGTCAACTTCGACTCCTTACCTGTCCTGAACCCCATATGGGCCCACCTGTCAAATCTGACACTCGACTCATATGAGCCAGACGCTGTAATGCGCTTGCTCCATCTAGCTCCCGACTTCTCCTCATTAAAAATATGCTTTCTATTCAGCTATGAAATTCCCCTAGAACCGCTCACTCACTCCAACATTCAATCCTTGTCCATCGAAGCTAGCCGAGGTTTTTTTAGCACCTGTGTAAGGCAAGCGCTTCTACAAGACCTGGCTACCTTTCTTAATGCACTCACACTCCCCAACCTACGCGTGCTTGATGTTGGCACGAGATCCTGGAGTGGTGACGAGTTGAAGGATGTTAGGAGTGGTACGGTCGGAATGGCGATTAATATTGAAGCTTTGATTGAAGATGAATGTTTGGGATTGGAATATTCATGATTAGTATGCAGGACAGTTTTTGGCTTTGAATGACCTACATATGCTCGCTGCGTTTATGCTCTGTTTCCCGCAAAGGTATACTCTTCCGTTATTCATGATCCGTTC
Source organism: Suillus americanus (assembly GCA_016695465.1). Taxonomy (NCBI): domain Eukaryota; kingdom Fungi; phylum Basidiomycota; class Agaricomycetes; order Boletales; family Suillaceae; genus Suillus; species Suillus americanus. The sequence continues at coordinate 44,415 of MU178013.1, read as the reverse complement.
TGTGTAAAGTAATGGTCGACCTCCGCATGCGGAGGATGGAATCAACGTGTGGCCCTTCGGGTATGCCTGTACCCTTCCGAGTATCTTTTATCGCATGATCCAGAGTAATCATATAGCAATTTTAGTTGTATGGCAATCTGTTGTCGACGATACCATCACGATAAGACGCTTTCAATTTCACAGTCGCTAACCATTTTGCTTTTTACTCTCTAGTGTCTGTCATTCATACAATAGGCTACCGATATATAAGAGTAGGTCTCTCTCTCTCGACATCTGGGTCACAATCCAATCCTCCCGGAGACCAATGATTGGCATGTCTAAAACAACCTCACCTATGGAAACCGATGGAATATAGGCTTTACAAGGTCCGTTTGGGAAGAAGCCTGATGATTCGGTCTCGCTTGACTGCATGTCCGTCCTTCCTGAAATAGCGGGTGGAATCAAAGGACCAGTGCAGCGTACCAATAATCCAATCTTGCATCCCTTGGACGTAAATCGCCACCTGTCTGTCAAGCTCCTTGCCCCATGAGGGGAGGATAGCACGATTATGTTCAAAACACTGGACGGCGCTCTTACACAGCCAACCAGAGTAGTCTAGGGCGCCTTGCAAATCCAGGCTTTGTTCGCGCATGAGCACAGTAATAAGATTATGCGTGTCACGGCGTGACTGCTCCACGTTGTAAGAGAAAATATCCTGCAGGAGTTATATCAGGAGTGTCGACAACGTTCGAGAAAGAATGAGAAACTACATTGGACCAAGCGATAATATCATTTGCTGCGTCTTCCACGGCTATCATGACTGGATGCGACATTATTTCATCTGGGAGATCAATCCCAGCTGCGTATTCAATGAGGACAAAACAGGGCTTGCAGCAGCTCGTGTCTCGCCTCACGGTGATGTAGGATTTAAGATCGGGGACACGTTCATTGGCACGGTCGTCTGCCTGCTTAGCCACCGCGATGAAGAATAGGTCCATCGTGTGGATAAACCGTCCAGTGCAGCCAGGGCCGCTGGTCTGCCTAAAGCGACTGAAGTACCTAGTATACAAACGGTCAGTCTACGGTGAAAATGTAATAGAATAAACCGGCGTACGATTTGCACATCTTTGCAGTGAGTTTTTCCGTCTCTGAGTTGATTGGGTCGCGAAACGCAGAAATGCAGCATTCACGCATTCCCCACGTACCGTCGACATCGAACTCATCCATCCAGTCATCCATATTGAACAACCAGTTCAAGAAATCTGAGCAGACTCGGAGATGGAAAGCATCGGCATCAGGGAAGCAAGCTGCGGCGAGTTCACCTGCTTGCAAGCCCATAAATGTGATAATTTCGAGTTCTGTGAGATGTGCTCCCGTAAGAAGCCATTGTTCAGAGGCACGGGAGATTGGATAATAGCGAGGGTTCAGTCGCAGGGGATAATGAATATCACTGACAAGGTCAGGTAAAATGAATTCTGTAGGTTCGGAGTTAGAAAGAGTGAACGTATTGGCTGCAGGAGAAGCCATGCTGTAAATCTGGATGCGCTATGCGTAGGAGGGGGGCATAAGAAATAATTTACTCTGGTACATACCTGCCTTTATAGTGGACGCGTCTTTGCGGTCAAATTGGCGTTTTGGCATGGTGATCACATTGCAAGACAAGGAGATGATAAACACATGTTATGACGGTGGTGCCGATAGCGGCTCGCCAGGCAGGGCATAAAGGTAGATAAACATAAACGCGTACTCGCCATATAAGAGCACCGCATAATGGTAGGGTCCGGTCTTTGTGTCTCATGATAGGTTAAAAATGTGCCCCATCGTGTACTTCTCAACCAAACTGGGAAAATTTAGCGCCTGGTCAGTCAGTGACACCTAACATCGCCAGAGCTGAACGAAATTGGGAAAGGCACTGGAGACCTGGTTCGGGGGTAAGCGAGCTCCGAGGCGAACAGAAGTCATAAAGCCAGATAAACAACTTGACTGCAAAAAGGTCGACCAGATTCGGGACAGGGGACGGACTTATATTGTTATCTACATATCTGCACGGTTTTGCAAATATGTGACAAAGAAGACCAATAGGGAGATTTGACCAGGAAAATGCTATCCGTGAACTATCTGATTCTAAGAATAAGTCGCACGAAGAGATGCAGCAATACTCGCCTGGACCTTAGCATATTGAAGTAGTGTTTTTGGCACCGACCGCGGCGGTATTTCCTTCAACGTACTTGTAAGCATAGACGTCAATGTAAAGTTTACAACGTTATAGTCCGCGAGCACACGACTTCCTTGTGATCGGACATGTAGAATTTAGACCGCAGATGTCGGTTCAATCCCGATAGTGGCTCGGTACCTCCAGGGTGGATTGCTATGCATTATGGTGTTTACGACGTTAAACTCACTGAGTCATGACGAGGAAACCATGAGCATTCCAATTGACGAAGTTTGCATGCCCACTCACTGTGCTTGGATCAGAAGACGACTTCGCATGATGGACTTCGTGTCAATCAATGCATTCAATTAGTCTTAAAATCACGTCCGTCGCGTAATATCTCTCCTGTGGGGTCCCGTGGACTTCGGAGCATTCTTGCTGCGTTTTACAACCTAGGAATTGAATCCGCTTGTCAGGCAGACTCGCCAGGTTCTTGCTTTCAGAAAGAATTGTTGTTCGCTCGCTGTCCACCAGGAGGTGCTTGTTTATTCCGTAGGAGCGACCGCCATATTATGTTGCTACATAGTAACCTAGAACCGCTGCAGCAAGTGGTCTGACAGGTCAGGACTCGACATGGCTTAGCGTGCGCGCAGCTATCGTGGTATTCTATTGCTATATTAGGTACATAGAGGAGACCTTCTACTACTAGTTCTTACTTTGAGTGTCGGTTACTTCATGTCTTATCTGCGTAGTTGGTTCTCGCTTGATACCTCAAGCTCCACGAGCAAGGTTGAGCCCAACGACTCCTACCTAGAACAATCACTTTCAGTCCCAGAATTCCACGTAGAAGATGAGGACGATGGATCGGACACAGCAGGCGAAGACGACTCACCGCCTGCTTTCCCCGCGATCAACAGTGCACAACGTGCTGCTTCTTCATCTTCAGACTCATCCAGGGGACTCAGCATACCAACGATACTCACTGACTCTGCATTGATGCCCCCACCGCCTGTACCTAGCCTCGCTACACGCCAACCAGGTGTTCCGCCTCCACAGAGTTCATCATCTCTTCTTGCACCTATGGCTACGATTCGGCCACCCAAACGACCTTCCAGACGTGATAAAGTAGCTTTAGCGCCAGGATTTGGTCCTCTCGATTGGGGCAACCTCAAAGCATCTGGCCAGAACCTACGAGTAAGCAAGTCGATGACATCTCTAGCACGCAATGTAGTGAGATTTGATCAGGGAGTCGATGCATTAATGCGCATCCCACCATCTGTGCTCAAGTTACATAACAAGAAGGAGGATGCTTGGACAGCGATCAATGGGAAGGTTTATAATATCACGCCCTACCTTTCATATCACCCGGGTGGTGAGAAGGAGCTCATGAGAGTAGCGGGTAGAGATGGAACTAAGTTGTTTTGTGAGCACTAGTCATATCTTCGTATGGGCTGCACCACTGAACGGGATAACTTAGCACTGACACACGCGTGGGTAAATGCAGACTTCATGCTTGATGCATGCCTGGTCGGATTCCTAGTCTCAGAGCCAAGCTCATAATAGATTGGACATGACGTTGGATATAATTGTTTAGATTGCGTGGATTAGAACTGCAGGCTGCTATCGATATCTGTACCCAATTACTTGCTGTGCTGCAACGGGGCCCCGCATAGGCACTAGTGTACTTTGCGCCTAAGCCGGACCGCCACAGGATGGACATCTAGCTAGGTGGCTGCTTGTATGTTCTTCCTCTGCTAAATTTAATGCAAAGCCCTAACATGTGACTGCAAGAATTGATCGCAATCGTAATATCCAGTGTCGCAACTCACTTAATACCAGACTATAGAAATCTACTATTGCTGTGATCATCGCGATGGAAGCGTCGGCACGCAGCCGAAGGCACCTCTGGCACCGGGTCGTTCGTCGAAGAACGCAAAGATATGGTCACAAGGGGATTCAGAACACCTGCTTTGATTATATCGCATCCGAAAATGGCAAATGAGTGATGTGGTTGCGCAATAAGACCTTCGACTGGCACCACATTCCGCATTAAGTTTCCGGGAGTGGTCGCCTGACCTCTTCGTTCCGGTATAAAGTACGAGGAATGTGCAATGCAGAAGCTGATATCAGGTTCTTCCCTTTTAAATCACGACAACATGGCACCAGTAGCTACCAGTGAGGAAAGCGGCAACGGAATCATCGGCAATGTTGCAGAGCTGAAGAAAGCTCAAGCCAATAAGCCAGTAGACCATGGACCTATGCTCATAAATCCCTTCTACTCGCCCAGTGCCGGGAACGAGAACGACGATGACTACCAATATGCCAAGTACAAGGTGAGCGACTTTGGATTTCAATCTCGCAGGCAAACACTGATGCTTCACCTAGCCCCACTTCCCAGTTGTGAATTGGAACCCGCTCACGGAAATTGAGGTTACAGACCGCGGCCACTTTGCAGATTCAAGCAAGACGGCTCTCTTTAGTGCTGCACGGAAAGTGAAACACCTTACGCCCGCCATTGGCACAGAGCTCGTTGGCATTGACCTCCGGCAGCTAACGAGTCAGCAAAAGGATGAACTGTGGGTACTACATATCCACGGCTGCAGCTATGTTTCAATGAATTTATCATGCCAGCGCCCTTCTTGTTGCGGAGAGAGGCGTTGTTTGTGAGTGAACCCAAATAAAGCCTCTTGCTTAGTTAACCAACATATCCATTGCGTAGTCTTCCGAGACCAGGAGCTCAACATCCACGAGCAGCTTGACATTGCTAGATACTTCGGACCCCTTCACAAACACGCAACGACCCCCGTCCCTCGAGAACCGGGACTCGAGGAGGTTCACAGTGAGTCAGATTGTTCAAAAAAATTTGTAAGCGTTAATGACATTTTTCAGTTGTTTACAATGACGCCGCACGACGCCCTGACGCCAGCGCGTTTTCGAAGATAGAGCTTTGGCACAGTGATGTAACATATGAGATCCAACCACCGAGTACCACGTCTTTGAAGGTGATTACTGGTCCCGATTACGGCGGTGACACGCTCTGGAGCTCTGGGTGAGTAGCAGAAGATGGCCCGTTGTACAAAGAAGTTATCCTGATCATTACATACAGTTATGCTCTTTATTCCTCCCTCAGTCCAGGGATGCAGGCATACCTTGAGGACCTTACAGCTCTGCACAGCGCTGTCGCGCAAGCGGAGGGATCTCGCGCGGCCGGCCTCCACGTCCGTCGCGAGCCCATTGAAACCATACATCCTGTTGTTCGTGTCCACCCAGTGACTGGCTGGAAGAGCGTTTATGTCAACCCTGGCTTTACTCGTCGCATACTCGGTATCCCAAAAGCTGAATCCGACACCATTCTCAACTTCTTGTTCCACCAGGTCGCCGAGAATGTTGACTTCCAAGTGCGCTTCCACTGGGAGCCGAATTCAATTGCGTTCTGGGACAACAGGGTCAGTGCTATTTCTACTCAACGAAGAGCGTAGAGTTTGACCGGATAGTAGGTTGTCACTCACACCGCAACTTTCGATTTCTGGCCTCAAACTCGCCACGCACTCAGGGCTACGCCTCATGGCGAGAAACCCGAGTCTGTTGAAAGCTACGAGAGCCGGACAGGCAAAGCGGCGAAAGATCGCCAGATTGAGATCTGGAAGGAGCAGGGAATCGAGATTCCTCAATCAAAGAAAGGCCTGTCCCGGGCACGCGGATACAACGATTGAGATATCAGTATGCTTTAATTGTAGAGTAAGTATGACGGAGGTCCAAGCCATCGAGCGCTGTTTCTTTTTGCAAAAGCCTTTTGTCCAAACAACCTTGGGAAAATCGGAGACGTTGAGGCTCAGACTGAAGTACTCGCTGGTACCTAAAATCTGCTATCGGCGCAGCCTTCGCAACCAGTCTTCGAGCATACCATCCGCTGCCACAAATGTTTAGCACTAACTTTCAAGTTGGGCTCGACAACCTGAGCGCACGACGGATGGCAGTTCAGCGCCATCGAGTTCATTGTGGACTGGACTCACCTTAATCTTTTGAGAGAGGTGACCATACTCGAGGCTTATTGACCTGGCTACCCCTTGTGAATCACGACATCGTACTCATTGACAGAAGCAAACACTTCCGAGAGCCAGTGACTCGTGGTTCCAGCATACAACCCTTCTCCATTGCTCTGCCTGTCGTGTCTGATCATTTACAGCCACCCGAAGGTGGGCCACTTTTTGTTGCCGGTCGCCAACGCTTTCTACCTAGGAAGGATGCTCAATCGGTTGGAATCACTAACTCCAAAAAAGAGATATTTACAGAGGAACCTATCTATAATTGAATTCAAGTAATACGTGAGCTGGAACCAATTCTACAGGTAGGATAACGTGACGACTGAAGTACTGAAGCTTGATGGGTGGAGGGACTGTAACGTCCCACAGTCCTAGAAGACATTACTTGATTGTGTTCTGGTGGTAGACACCGCGCGTGAGTGGTCTACTGGACGTCCTCGATTTCGTTCACACTGTCGAGAAGCTGTTTTCTCTTATTTCGAAATCGTTTGAAGCCCTAAAGGTAGATCCACCTGCTTATATTGATAACCACATGTCCAAATATACGACATTGTATCATAAACATGTTACGAGAAAACTACAAAATTTTCAGATGCAGTTCCCAAAGTATTCCAGTCAAAAAAAACTCTTCAGATGAATTGTATGATTCTTCCTCCTTGTTAGTCCTCGAATATTGCAAACGAAAATGATACGCACATGATAGTCATAGGTTCTCAGAGCCCTCGCCGTTAATTGCATTATTGAAACTTAGACAGCACTTTGCCAGACGGAATAATTGTTTTCCGTCTCGATCGATCGCAAGCGATAGTGGAAATGAGATGCCATCCCGTGCTTTGGCACCCAGAAAAGCAGCGAAGTCACGCAGGGCTTTTGCGCGATGGCCGATGTGTCTTGAAGTCTTCGTGTCCATGTTTGAATGATCCTCAAGCCCTTGTAAGGCACGTTCGTAGTCGAGCATACACCGGATCAGATGAAAGAATGTTCCTCCGTCCCGCTCAACAGCATCCAGAATGCGCATATCCGTCTCACTCTCGCCGAGGCCGTCAAGCCAGTCAGCAAATCTGGAGCAAAGTAACGCGATTTCTGCATCTTGGCCTGAGTTTGAGAAATACGATGATCCTTCGGAAGATCCATGTCCATCGCTCTTAAAGCCTTCCCCGTACTGTGTGTTTTCTCTGAGTCGGTGTAACACTTATGTAGAATTGAAAAAACCTACTTGTTTTCTTGGAGGCTGGCGTCCAGTGGTTTTGCGAGCGATATTCTTCCGATGGCGTTTTACTCCGCCAGGAATGGAAGTTGGAGTTAGAGGAGAGCCTAATACAGACACGCGAATGTGTGGCAAACGTGAAGGGTTACCGTTGATCATAGAGGCTGCTCGTCGTCAGTAAGTAGGTACTCGTGTTTCAAGGTGCACGTCCGAGTCTGCACACGTGGGACTTTGGAAGTGAGTTATTTTTATGTAACAATTCAAGTAGTGTTGCAACTTGCTTCAGACATATTATGGAGGCTCAGTCATGGCGCTGGATCTGTTCAACTATTCTACACACAAAATCCATACAGTATAGGACCGGTCCTTTAGCCACCACATTTTAGATTGCATCCCATTGTACAGTAGGCCATGATGAAGTGCTCAGCGCTCATGCTTGATTACCGCAGACAGTTACTGCTGATTATGGGAACTCAGGTAAGCTTGCAAGGAGCTTACAATGTTTAGTGGTTATAACTTATGGATCGATTCGCCGCTCAGATAATAGAGCTTCAAGTTTCGTGTCGAGGGCCCGTAAGAAGTGCAGGCACTGTAGCGCTAGCCTCAGTCAATCTTTCCTTGGTGGGCCTTGAAAGCTTGACGAGTGAGCCTCAACGTAAGTGAATACATCGTTTGTATTAATGAGCCTTTCATTCAATGGCCCTCATCACCATCTCAGGCTACCCATCCTCTGTGAAATCAACCCGGGCAGCCCAAATCCACGACTTCTTCTCATCAATCCAATCCTCAGATCCAAGTACCCAGCTCGAAGTGAAAGTCATCTCAGACAATGATCTGGCCATCGACCGCGTGTCTTACAATGGTCTTTCTCCGTCTCTTCTTCCCTTCGTGGCTAGTAGACCGACCCCAACAAAATCAGACTCTCTTCACCGCTGTCACAGGGCACATAGCCCGAGATGCGATCCTCATTGTAAATGGTATGAACTAAGGGTTTTAGATACCAGTTGTATTACAAGGCGCGAGATGCAGGCATAATGGTTGCTACGGTGTGTAATATGTCATAATATCTCACTCGCACGACTGACACAACTCCATTACCCTCTTCATCTGAGCTTCCTGCAGACACTTTCCCCGAGGCTTCAACACTACATCTGAACGAATCTCAGTCCTCACTAACCTTGGTACCACAGAGCTCGCCCACATCTCCTTCAACCGCTGTCTCCTACTGCTATGCCAATTTTGTCTCGGCCCCATGCTGTATCTCAGCCTGGGCCCCCCTCGACACCACAGGACTTACCCGCGCAGTCTCCAGCCGCTGCTACTTCGTTTATTCCGCCACCAACTACATACAACTGCTCGTGAAGCCGTGCGAAAGTGGTACATAAGTGGGTCAAATGTGATCTCGTGATTTCCTGATGTACATACAGTGGTGATACAAAAGACGGACGGGAAATGTTACACGCAAGGAGCTGAACGAGAAATTGAAACCCCGAAGGACAAAGCAAGGAAGGGTCACGTATTATGCAACCGAAGCAAAACTTTCAAGTCTGTGTGAGACGTGAATCAAGTGCTAACGTTCTGCTACTAAGCTAGTCATAAGAATTGTGCAGTGCGTGAGAGAAGTAAAACCAGTCTCACCTCCAGAAGCCATGCACTAGGTGTTAGGCCATACAAGGGCCTTTGGGAAGCAGCTTGACGATTCGGTCCTGCTTGAGAGCAAGTCTATCCTCGCCAGAAAAGCGGACGCAACCCAAGTGCCAGTGAAGTGAGCCGACCATCCAGTTCTGCATCCCTTCAACATATATAGCCATCTGCCTGTCGACCTCTTCTCCCCATGAGGGGAGGGAGGCACGGTTGGATTCAAAGCGCTGGATGGCATCTTTGCACATCTTGTCAGCATAGTCGATGGCGCCTTGCAGGTCTAGTCCTCGGTCGTGCATGAGCACAGCAACTATGTTTTCCCAGGGTGCGCCACCGCGAGCTTGCTCCTTGTTGTATGACAAAATATCCTGTTGGTGGCAATATCAGCGGCGCCCCAGCGTTCAGCGACAGAAACAGAATTACATTGGCCCAAGCAATATGATCGTTGGTCGCTTCCTCCATGGCCTTGACAACTGGATGCGACACGACTTCATCGGAAAGATCAATTCCAGCCACGAATTCGACGAAAGGAAGACAGAGCTTCATCGCGACTAGATCTCGCCTCGTGTTGATGTAAGATTGTAGATCATACATATTTCCTTTGGCACGGTCGTCCACCTGCTTAGCCACGGCAGTGAAGTACGAATCGCTTCCGTGGATAAACCGCTCCGTGCAGCGGGGACCAGCAGTCTCCCTGAAGCGGCTGAAAATCCTAACCGCATAAGAACTTTCAGAAAGAGTGTATGCGATATAAAAAATAGTCGTACGATTTGTACATCTTCGCACTAAGCACTTCCGTGTCAGAATTGATGGGATCGCGGAGCATACGCATACAGGATTCATGCGTTTCCTGTACATCGACCACACCATACTCCATCCAGTCGTCTATAACGAATATAAGGTTAAAGAATTCGTTACAGACTTGGAGATGGAAAGGATCTGCATCAGGATAGCAAACGGCAGCGAATGCGCCTGTGTCCATATCAACATAACCTCTGATCTCGGGCTCTACAAGTTGCGCTACGTCACTAAGCCATTTATCAGATGCGCGGGACACCGCATGACGGTGAGGGTTCTCTCGCAAGGTGTAGTGGCAATCATTGGTGAGGTCGGGTAAAATGAATTGTGAGGGCTCGGAGTCAGGAGTGGTCTTGTGGGTGACACTGGAAATCATAATAGGAGACGTCGGATCCACTGTGAACGTCGAGATGAGGAACCTATGGATACAAGATAGTCAGTCTTTATAGTCAGTCTTTATAGTGATTTTTAGTGCCAGCGGATATCTGTCTCGTTTGGATCCGTGTCATGGAAGATATTTTCAATCGCTATTCGACACAGTGATTCCTATTAGGCAGACCAATGTTATACGAGGAAGAAGACCTGTCAGATACCCAGGGTCCAGTGCTGCTTCTTGATCCGTGTGAGTTGGATGTTTCATGATCCACATGGCAAGTTTGCCTATCCCTGAGACAGGTGGACTAACCGCTTTGGCTTCATTTAGGGCCAGGTAGCATGGTTAGAGTCTTCCCAAAGGGAAACCTTGGGTGAAGGAAGACAGTATTCAGCAGTTACGGTTCTATTTGCCGTCCACATGTGGCCCCACATATCGGGCACTATTATCGGTTGTGTCGGTTAGAATCTGTCACAGAGTGATGGAACTCGTGAGGAGCCTCACAAGCAAGCTGTAAGTGAGCCTTTACCAGCTCAATTCGAAATGAATTGATTCCGGCACGACTCACATCCCAGTGGTTCAACTCGTCTAAGCTTAACGAAACTGGTGACCGTAAAGCACCTCAATAATCTGATGGAGTTCGGAAACCAGCGAATTCCATATAATTCCATATGTATCTGGACAGGTATGACATTATTGATATTACAGCTTATCATGTTCGTCCTCACCGACCCCAGAAACTTGAGAATCCGCATTCGTTACGAAGGTGGCCTTTCTCCTGGAATCCTACCCGCATCGGCCGCGAGAAGAGCATAGTACGAGAATGGATTATAAGGATAGGTGAGGTGCCGGGGGATTACTACGCGGGACAGGATTAGCATATCCTGTAGTACCTAGATGGTACAGGTTGTTCTGACGTTGGCAAAGATGCGATGATCGTTTCGACCTACCACTAAAAGTTCCTCAGTTGCCGAGACCTCGCGCATCACTTGAACTTCCTTTCATTTCCGTTGCCTTTGACATACCAAGATAGCGAGCCAAGGCTATGTCCAACGTACGGCCCAAAGGACAACAAACCGGATTTGTTTCTCCTCAAAAAAAAACAAAGATAGCGAGCCAACAGAAAAATATGATCACGTGATATGTTCAGCTCTGCCGGAAGTTGCCAGTTAGTCGAATCATTAATCATTAATGCGCTTGACATCATGTTTGCGATCACCGCTCGGTAAGTGTCAGAAGTTCACTGCCTTCACGCCTCCTGCGTCTGGATGGCGTCACAACTATGCCTCCCCAGCATTAACCTAATTCTTGTTAATTGGACAGATCATGGTTCCCTCCATCTTATCCACTAGGTCGATGACATACTGCATACTGATAGGACGGCCGCCTTAGTGTGAAAACTTAATTCCATGATAGGGTGTTACCATACATCTGACGAGAGCATCTAATCAGTAGATCTGATAGTGAGTAACGCCCCGTCACGTCGACGGCAATACTAAACAGACAGACGATAAGTTACGTGGAGGATCTGTGTATGATTGATGATATGGTAAGATGTAAGTACGTGATGCTGCGACTTATGAGCAGTAAGGAGCCAAATATCACGCGGTCACCGTGCGCGTCTGTCAGTTATGATCTGCAGCAGCATCGGGAATATTGGTGCTGTCTCTACATGGTTGAAAGTTTCGACTTTTCTTTTCGGGTTTGCGCACTCAACACTCGTAGTTCCTAGTACACAATGGCATCAGGAATGGAAGATCATAATAGAAGCTGATAAGTATCACAGCTTCATGCCATCTTACTCACCAGGTCGAACGATGCCTAATACGATACGACATAAGGTTGATAGGACGACCGCAAAGTACTTGAAAGAGCTTACAGTGCGTAATAGGGGTTATGAATGATGATCAGTAAAATATCACTTGATCAGAACTACAATGTAACAATGTAACAATGTTCCCCTTGGCTTGACGCCCAAGTTTGTCAAGATGTTCAAGATCTCAATTTGGCTTAGAGCACAACTTGAGCGCTTGAGCTAAGTTAAATTGAGAACCGTATAATCTGGGGTTTTTTCATTGTCATTGTGAATGACGTAAGCTGATGTGAGGGTCTGTCCGGACTTTTTGCGCTCATAGTTTGAACTTTGCAGTCGTTCGAAGCAGCCGTCTCAGAAAGATCCGAAAGATAACAGCTGACACCGGGGTTTGAAGCTGAAGGGCCTTGCTGTCCCCTTTAGTAGTAGGCTAGGAACCCGAGCACTCCCGCCGATAGCCTGTAACAACAACACCATTCAATCTGCAAGTCCTCGGTCCCAAGATGAATTGTCTTGTTAACACTCACCGGATGAGTCATTAACCTCTGAGTGTAGTAGTACCATTTTCATTATCAAAGACTCCACTTATAAGGCGAACTGGCATGTCTTGGGCTCAACTATAATACTTCCCCATGCTCTTCACTCATATTCTCGCTTTAGGGATACTGTGTATTGTTGCCCTGGTTGTCGCTTCGGGTCTGACTCGCAGACGTGTATACCAGGCTTTACCTCTGCCGCCTGGCCCCCGTCCGCTACCATTTTTGGGCAACGTGCTGCAATTGGATACTAAACGACCTTGGCTCACATATACTGCGTGGGGAAAGACATATGGTTAGTAGCAGACCAATCTCCTGGATTCAATTTCATACCTCATCATAGGAAAAATCATTCACTCCCGCATGCTTGGGATCGACTTGATCATCATAAACTCCGAAACCATCGCGCGAGAGTTGCTGGACAAGCGTTCTGCGAATTACTCTACTCGCCCCGTTATTCGCACCAACGAATTGTATGCATTGCCGGTTTTCATTCATTTTGTTCTTCATCCACTGACGATGCAGAGCTGGATTGGATTTCAATACTGGACTCCTTCCGTATGGAGAGACTTTGCGACAACATCGCAAAATCTTCCATCAAGTCCTCAGGGCCGAAGTTTCGGTCTTATACCACGAGATGTACTCTCGCTACGCAAATGAACTAGCTATCAATCTCTTAGATGCCACTAGTGACTTGCGGCTACTTGAACACACTCGAACGTTCGTACCTAACCTAGTGGTGTCGTTGTGATGTATGGTCCAGTTGACAATCAATCCTTGTGACAGATACACGGCATCCCTAATCATGGCCGTGACATACGGACACCTTGCTGATGGTCATGAAGAATCATTTCTTACCCGCGCGCACGAACTCTTTGATATTGCCGTGTCTGTTGTCACTCCAGAGAGGGCTGCCATGTTCACAGCCTTCCCTTTCCGTGAGTGCCTCTGTCTCCGACATGATTTTGAACATTCAGCACGAGTTTGCAGTCGAAAAGTTGCCGTTTTGGTGCTTCGGTGGAGCATTTTCACTGATGGGACGCAGTAGAGAATTATCTCAACAGCTTTTGAACGAGCCCTTTAGCGAGGTGAAGGCTCAGATGGTACGTGTGTGCAGTTCTGTGGGTAAAATTTTCTGATCTGTTTGCATGAAGGCAAATGGTACTGATTCGCGCTCATTAGTCGCTGACTTCCTCAGTCAAGCTCACGACGACGCCGACGAAGATGCGATGAAGGATGTTGCGTTGACGGGATACATGGGTAAGAATGTTTTTACCAAGATAAAAGTTATCCATTGACCACGAATACGGCATCTTAGCTGGCATAGACACCGTGAGTTGCTACTTAAGCAGTCCTGATTCTTGCTTTAATGTCCCGTAGACTACATCCGCATTGCAGGTATTCCTGATGGCTATGGTACTCCATCCTGAGGTCCAAGCCCGGGCTCGTACAGAAATTGATCAAGCTGTGAGGCATGATAAAATGCCATGCCTTGATGATAGGGCATTACTACCCTACCTTGATGCTATTCTCCGCGAGGTCCTGAGATGGTATCCTATCGCCCCCCTAGGTCAGTCCGTCCAAATATAACTGTGAATAATTGACCCCTTGCACAGGAATTCCACATGCGACATCAAATGATGATGTGTATGGCGGGTACTTTATACCCAAAGGTTCGAACTCGCATGAGTCGAGGTTGCCGTTGACTCATACTATATACTTCTATCAGGTGCAATAGTAATGGTTAATCAGTGGTATGTCGCAGTGGAGTTTACGTGACGGCGGCTTGAGCTGAGCATAGCTCAGGGCACTGTCTCGGGATGAAGACATGTTTCCCGATGCATCACGCTTCGATCCTAGTCGCCATTTAACAGTTGACGGGAAGCTGAAGGACCCTTTCGTCAACCATTTTGCCTTTGGTCATGGCAGGTGAATATTCCACAATTGCTATCATTTTCAATTATTCACTGGCCCTTGCAGGCGTATTTGTCCTGGTAGGCTGATTCATGGTTGATCTGACAGTGTTGAGGATGACAAATCTCCTTCGCAGGTCGTTGGTTTGTAGAGAACAGTCTGTGGACAGCAGCTGCCGCCATACTCGCCGTCATGCGCATCGATCATGCCAAAGACTCAAACGGAAATAGGATTGAGGTGAAGCCGGAGTTCAGCGCCGCCTTGTTCATGTGAGTGACCTAGTGCATATTCGAGAACCAGCGGCTGACTCTGCCGAAGTCAACCTGAACCATTTCAATGCTCGTTTGAAAGCGTGAACACAGCGAGAGAAGGACATCTTCGAGAGATGATGAATTCGAAGTAGGTTTTGTTTGTAGGGTTGTCGTATCATAGAACACGATTGCACAGCGGAGCATGTCAAGGTTTTGCAGCCTCTGCCGAGCTCTGTCTGTAGGGAGAAGTATTGGTTGATCGAATATTGGGGTAGTATGGTTGCGAAGAAATAGAACATCAAACTTAAGGCAGAGACTGAAGAGCACGAACGTCAGTGGTAAACATAGCAGTACTCAAAGAGAACGAAATGTGGTATTAAAAGAGAGAACAAGACGGAAACGCACCATCATGGTTTGGCACAGCGCCATACATGATTCATGATACTGAACAATATTAATCAAAAGTCAGGTGCTAGGTAGGAAGGGAAGAAGATTCACGGCTCCTAGTGATTGATTCAGGCCTTCGCCGTGAGGAACGAATGACTGTGAGCGCTCAGAGTCCTCAATTTTGAACTGGGGCGCATTTTTACATAACCTGAGAGAAAGTGTGTAGAAAACTTGTTCAGATGGACCATTAAAACTCGAATTGACTCTTGAATTTCAGAATTGACGTCTTTGTGGGAGTCGGAACGCAATGCAACTCCATGCCATCACTTTGCAAACGCGTAGCCAATAAAAACGAATTAAGTGATCCGCAACTGCTCCAAAGGAATGAATAAGGGCATGTATCCGTTCAGCTCGACATCTGGCGCGTGTTAACGTTTATTTGCCTACCATATTGTAAAATCAAATCTTCAACATGAGGCCAAGATCTACCGTCAACATGAAGCACGCGCAAATTGGGGAGCGTAAGTGCGTTGGTCATGCTATGAGAGGTTGAGTACGCCATGAACGGCACTCACGTCTCCTCCAAGATCTCCAATACCAATTATCAAGATTCGGTTCGGTTTCGAGGCTAGAGATCTCCAGAGGGAACGTTCGACCAGTACCAGGCTCTCACACCGCAAGCACACTTTTAGCGCTGCTTGTGCCATATTCCGCCCTCGCCAATCATCCGAATCGGGTTCAAAGAATATCATTGACAGGCCGCATGAAGTTTTCGGAGACTCGCCAACCAATGACTGAGGGTATGTGACAACCGCAGGGTATTGACCATGCTACCAGACGTCGCCTCACTTCTGGAATCTGGCGAAATGTCCTCGGACCAGGAAACGCGACCACTTACTAGGCATATGGTGTAGCTGGTTATCACATCCGCTTAGCACGTTGCTTGAGTGCGGGGGGTCTCCGGTTCCAGTCCGGATTTGTCCACTGTTTTGCTCAGAGGGCCCAGTTGCACCTGTGACTCCCACATAAGCACCGTAACTATAGGTGATAATGCATGGGTTTCGCACGTGTAAGATGAGGTGAATACAACAGATCACCGCCTCCTTCAATATCTCTTCAATAACGAGCAACTTTATATAGCGTTTGTAAGACTATAAGCTTGGGTGCCACCGGCATATCGGCAAATGACGTGACGTGTTCCCGGCGTCAGTTAAAAATACCCAAACCTTCGAGCTCACTGTGTGATACGATGAGCTCGCATATCTCATGTCCAAGTGATCCGATTGAAAGCGCGTTTTGACGATACGTGCACAGGTAATGATTATCATACATAGGGAATGCATTTACATGTACAAATGATTACATTACTCTTCTTCAACATCGCTATGAATTCCGAGGCATGAAAAGTCATCAGCAACAAGGAGGACATCTTGTAAACCCCTCGATGCTTGCTCTGCTACCTCTTCCTCCTCCTCTTCATCATCCAGATCATCCTGGGTATCTAGGTCCAAGGCAGATGCCGTGTGATCAACGGGCAGGGGTTTAACAAGCATGCGGGCAGGGATCTGGCCATCAGTAAATTCACACATTCCTTGACATCCTTAATCAGCTTATCTCACTTATCTCAAACATCAGCAAAACCCTAACCCTATGTGCAGTGAGGTCCCCCCATATACAGTGATATACAGTGCCACACAGTGACATACAGCGTTGTACAGCGCTGTATATGGGGGGACCTTAATTTAGGGTTTTGCTGATGAAACTTGTTTTCTCTCTCTCACATCATTCACCTGGCATATCTGATATTTTTTTAATGTGGAACATAATAAAATATGTCCATTAATACATCTCAACATTGTTTTTCTTAATACATTCAAGTTGAAATTTCAGACAAGTAGATCCACTTTCAACAAGGTGGTTAAGTGTGAATAAGTCTGTTTAAGGGCAAAATAGGGAATGTGTGAATTTTCTGATGTGCGCATTAGGTATGCTCGCGCTCTCCCCGGGACATGTGTCAGCGCTTACACCAGGAGTTAGCGTCCCACTGAAATGCGGAAGCTTCGATATTTCATGAAGCCGGTTGAGATGACGTAGGTTGAAGCGTCCTCAAGTGTTTCGGTGGATGGCGATTTGATATGCCAGGGCCGGGCTGGTATTATTCAACTGGTCCTCACATTCCCTTAGATAATTTTCTTCATCCCATATGTAGGTCACCAGGCGTCGCACTTCAATATCAAGGCGTTTGATCTCCTCACGCGCCCGACACATTTTGAAGTGGAGGTCCATTGCGCTACGAGCAGCAGCAGATGACCAAGGGCGCTCGGAGATGTCTACACGCGTGTTGTGAAGGAGGTCAAAGTCGGCAAGAAAGGCGTAGTCAATGACTTCCTCCCATTTCAGTGTTGAGCGGGGAGGATACAGTGTCCTAGCAATACTGTTGTACATATTGAGAGCTGACCTGATAGCGATGGAGCGAGCCTGTAATGCCTTAGTGATATGTTTTCGTAGTTTATAGCCTGAATGCAATCAGTAGTCGCCACTCCATGTGTAGTATGAGACTTGCCTGTCCCTGCCCTGTTCATCTTCGACAATTCGAAGATCCAAGCGACAATAAGACCCTCAAGATGATCTAGTGCCCGCTGGTACTTCCTGTCAGCCACCAGCCTTCCTGCAGTCTGCCACTCTATGTCTCCAGGACCCCACTGCTCCGTGATTTTGAGTTTGCACTCCAGTGCTTGCACCATTTTGATATTTCTCTCGTGGTCTTCCTGAGTGTGATGATGCGCACTTTCAGCTTTGCGGGTATGTCTGACCTGCATCTTATATGATGCAGCATCCTTGGGAGAAGGTAATTCGAATGCTGCCATTGCAGCATCGAGAGCGCCACTGCACAAAACCCATCAGCCAGTAATCGTGGGGTACATACCACAACTCACCTGCTTGCTGCAAGAATTACCAGCCTCTGCCAGTACTCCATCTGGAGCGTTTCTTCTTCAGGCTCCCGCATTAGACTGACAAGATAGGCCTTTTCATCTTCCAACCAGCGTTCGAAAATGCTCACATCACCAACTTTCAGCTCTTGCATAAGCTTTGGTAGTGCTGCATTACCGTCATGGAGGATGTCTAATGCTTGCTTGTAGTTGTTGTATAAAAAATCAGCTAGCAGGGTGATTAGTAATTGAATGTCACATGTCATCAGGTCACTTACAAAGATTAGTGTACACTTCGAAGTCGTCATTGTGCTTGAAATAAGAGTCGATAGCTTGCCGGCGATGAAATACACTAGCATAACGTAGCGCTGAAGCCAGGGAATTCGATTTTGAGAAAGTCTGTTCGCATTTTTGAGATCCTCGAGGCCCAGACCTTTGATGTAGGTTGTAAGTGAAAAAGTTGACATAAGCGCCTGTGAGCATGGCCATGGAAGGTGCCAACCAGGCAGGTATGTTGAAGTGAACGTGCGAGTGGTCCGAGGGAGCTGTTGTCGAGTGTAGTCTTGAACTGAAAACCAATGTCATACCCACCTCCCAATCGCTTCCCAAATACGTCCAGCGACTTTGAAACGACAGCCAAGGGATACTTTGCACTATCCAAAGACTCATTAGTAGCTAGATGTATATACAAATAGACGTCACTTACAGTTCACCACTCTGTACCATGTCCGCAACAAGTAGTAAAAATCCATGACGGCACACTGTCCTCCTTGTTATCTGCAGTGGTAGTTAGTGCTGAGTCTGAGTCTCAAGAATACTGGTCTACAAATGCGCGAGACAGGTATTGATCACTTGTGAATTGTTGGCCTGTGGGAAGTTCGGATGAAGGAGGCAGTGAGTCATCGGCATGATGATCAAGAGATCTCCTAAGGACTCATTTTAAGGAGTCGTTACCATCCATGGCATATAGTAGGTATGAGCATCCTATGGCTGATTTTCTCAGGCAATATGAGCAATGGGCATGCACCCAGAATCAAAGTAAGTCCTTCACATTTTTGTATACTAGCTCATTCAATACTCTACAGATCTTAATGAATGGGACTCTTTGGAAACAGTATGGAAACAGGTACGTAAGATGATTGTTTGTGGTCTTGGTGAGTAAGAACTTGTTTTACATGTACTGTCCTCGATTAACGTTGTTTACAGTCGCAGTGACTGGAAAAAAGGATATAGTCATGAATTATAACAACTACAATACAGCCATCATCGAGACATATGGGGTGCGCCTAGTGGGGTGGCCCCACGGCGTCAATTTCATTAGCCCTTCCAACATCGGGACTGTTGGCGACATTCGCAAACTTCGAGATGCACTCAAGGCTCGGACGTGTTACTGGACTGTTCTCTCACCAGCAGAAGTCAAAGCTCACACTGCCGGACTCAAAACGCGCCGTTCGGCTGGAGAAGTCATTTGCAAGCCGCGAAAAAAGCGTTCAGATGCTGGAGTACCTTGGAAGCGCAAAGCTGCAGCTACCACAGGTCCGAGTCAGAAAAAAAATGAAAGGTCATCGAAGAGAGCAAAAAGGAATACAGCCCAGCTTCCGCAAGGTCCAAAAAGCGCTGAATTTGTAGAGTTGTCTGATGAAGAGGATGGCGATGACAAGTAGTAGTAGTTTCCATTGCCTTAATCTAGTCTACCGACGAATAGAACCCATTTATGCATCATAATCATTAGCTGTGCGTGTATCGTCAAAAACGCACTTTCAATCGGATCACTTGGACATGAGATATGCGAGCTCATCATATCACACAGCAAGCTCGAAGGTTTGGGTATTTTTAACTGATGCCGGGAACACGTCACGTCATTTGCCGATATGCCGGTGGCACCCAAGCTTATAGTCTTACAAACGCTATATAAAGTTGCTCGTTATTGAAGAGATATTGAAGGAGGCAGTGATCTGTTGTATTCACCTCATCTTACACGTGCAAAACTCATGCATTATCACCTATAGTTACGGTGCTTATGTGGGAGTCACAGGTGCCCAGTTGTGCAACACTTTGTCGATTTCCACATAACGGTCGGCATCTTTCCTTTCTTGTGATAAACCAAATACCTATACACATAGTGTCCTCACCCTTCAACCGTCCTCAGCTGCACCTAATGTACTGATCCGCCCCATCGTGTATTTGGAATAGTACAGTCAAATCCTCTTCTTAGCATTATCGAACTTGATACTCAAAAGTTCATTGAGATACCAACTAATTTGTGGCTGCATACTGTCTCTTATATGGAGTGCTTGCATATCCTTAGAGAATTTGTGTTATTTTACGACCATGTTCGAAGCCAACTCGATTGTTGTTTGTGCATGTCGACACTGCCGCGTCCAATGCTTTAGACGTCAAGACAATATATGTAGTATTCAATGTTCATCACGATCAATCGTTCCAATCCATTTCTCCACGCATGGACGACCCAAATGACGTTGAAATCGTCATTACATTTCTGAGTGAAGCACACACGGCTCCAAGTGCCAAGTAGCCTTCTGCACAATACACACAGGGGAGGAGCATCCTGTGTCTTATGGATGATTGGACAATGTGAAGGCACTTTTGGAATGAAGCGGGGTGACGAAAAGCAACTCGGAAATGGGAACTTGTAAGTAATCAAGGTTATGTTTTTGTATATCATTGACCCATAATCAAAGTACATTTAAATGTCACTGTAGCTCACCCACTACTGAGGTGGTTGGCCAAGCAACATCATCATCACGTCCATTTGCACTTGTGCAGGTTGTGCTTGGAAGCTGACGGGATTGTCTGAACAAATGGAGATGATCACCACCACCTCTTCTACATCATATTTGACTTCAAATTCATTGTCAGCATCTCCAAACACCGAGGTTCCGTCTTCATCATCGTGGCTTGTATAGTTGTCATCTTCATTCTCTTTTGTATCTTCATGGTGGTTATTGGTGATGGCCTCGTGTTTGTCAGTCTTACTGTCGTCGTCCTTTTCATCCTTGTAATGACTAGCATCGCCCTGACCGTCATCAGTCTTTGGGTCATCGTCTTTTTCGTCTTCAAAGTGAGTTGGATTGCTTTCGTCAGTCTTTGGATCGTCCTCCTTTTCATCTTCATAGTGAGTTGTACCGCCTTCTTCGTCAGTCTTTGCCAGACCATCTTTTTTGTCTTCATAGTGAAGCGACTCTTGTTCATCAGTCTTCGTGTCCTCCTCCTTTGTATCTTCATGGTCAGTTGGACCACTCTTATCTTTATTGGCCTTTGTATCATCCTCTCTTTCATCAGCTAACCCTTCTACCTCACCCTCCGAGTCTTCATCCGTTGAATCCTCAGGCTCTAAGACCAGGTCGACACAGCACTTGTAATCCAGCTGACAGAGGTGCAACTCCTTCAAAAGCCAGTTGCGAGTCAACGATGCGCATGTGGGATCATAAAAATTGGCGTGATCGATTCTCTAGGCAGGCACTCAATATCAATTTGAGATTCTTGGATGGACGAGGACATCTATGGTGTTAAGGTGAGGTTTAGTATGCTATGTTACACTGAAGAATGGTGTTGTAGTTTCGAACCTGGAACTTTTCTTTGACAATTGCTCGAATGATGAGGTCATCTTGCGTGAGATGATTGGGATGATGATTGAGTGTTCTGATTACTCTGAGTATCAGCCAACTCATCATATATGATTCCCTTTCATCCACTGTGGCCTTTCAGACTCTTTTCCCCTTTGTTCAGCGGTCTTTTATCTTGCGCTATTTCCTGGTGGCTCTCATTGTCAATGCTAGATTGTGATGTATGGAAGTTTTGGAGGCGTGGACGCTTCGTCAGAGGCCAGAGCGTTGTGCAATGCTTCCAAGGAACAGTTGTTCTCCTTGGTGGTGTCAGCTCATTGGTGCGATGCTTCACAACCTGTGGGAATATTCTAAATGAACTTTTATGGCTCGCAAAGTAGGTCAAAGTACCTACTGACGCACTCCGCATGCTCAAGCATATGACAAACGCATTGGTTTTGGCGCTCATGGCTGCTTAGGCTGCTGGCCCGCTTGGTGACCCTATTGTGCTTACCCTTGATGCACTCAAGTCTAGTTCGAATACCAGTGCCAATCAGAGCTCGGTGCTCCATGTCCATTTGACACTTCCCCACCGTGCACTGACACTCTCGGAGTTGCAGTGCCTGAAATGGCAATTCTTGGCTGCACGCCAGAAAGCTGTGAATTTTGGGAGCACAGAAAAGGGAAAAGTGGAGTGGGAGGTCGAGGTCGCGCATTTACAGAGTGTTTGGAGGAGGGGTTGGGTGTCGGGAGGTCACTTGCGCGTTATGTCACTTACTAGGTATCCAAATTTAAGATGACCAAGAAGTAGTATAGTACAGGGCCGTTATATATGGTACACTACAGCAAACTACATGTTGTCATCGTGCTTAATAGCGTTTTGTTGCATTCACATCCTAAGGATTTGGTCATGATCCATTCATCCTGCTGAGTGCTAGTGGTACGTGCATACTATCATAGGGGAACATCATGATGAAAAACTCATCAATATACAACTAGCTAGACAATCCCCTCAGGTCACGATGGGATATGACACGCGTCATATACCTTGCATTCTTTTCTTGATAGTGATTTATACTTGAATCCTTATCTTTGTTAGGAACACTCAGCGGGTGTGTTTGATTTATCTACTTCGCGGACATGTGGGGCTCGTAAATTAGGTGCAGATCTGATCGAGGCACGTAGAATATCAAATAAGAACCTCCATACCGCCCCATTCCAACACCCTGAACAAAGCCATATCACTAGCGCTTGAAAGATCAACTCCAACTACATCTGCCCACCAACCAACATCTTTCTCCACTCGCATTTGTGCATTAGACCAATCCACTAAGTGCTCTTTACAGATACCTCTGAACAGCATGAATACGCGAGTCACGACGTCAGGTTGCGGAGAAATGCTTAAAGATGCGGCACGTTCATATGCAGGTTGAGGGACAAATCGAAGAGCGATGTATTCGTGCTTCAGGATAGATGGTAGCCAGTAGCTACCACAGCAGTAATCAGTTTTAGTATGATATTCTGAGACGCATTTATGTACGCACGTGATAAATGATGTTCTGGCTTCAGTGTGAAGTCCCAGGGCCTTGAGTGATTTATTGAGGTAAGCAGTTACTTTGTCCACTGAGACGACAATGGAATCCGCGTCGCAGAGAGTACTGCATGTGGGACTGAATACATCCACTGATTGCAGTTCGGATGCTGGTGAATGAGGAAATGTGTCTGAATTTGTCCTGCAAAGATTCATATGAAGTTAATTATGAGAGTGATTTCTATACGATGAACTCACTTCGCCTCCCAGAATAAGTATGATACATCTAAACCAGAGTTCTTTTCAGTCAGATTCCCGTCTTGGTGGGTGCGGACATTCCATTCGACGTGCAGTCCATCTTCTTGCTTCGGGGTAACAAAGGGATAGATAGCGGAGAAGCTCCACTCAGGACTGAGGGAGAGTTTGACAGATATGTCGACATCGGATGGCGAGTATAGATAGATCACTGGCTTTCCACCGACCTGTTCCATCCGAAAATTGATCAAGTCTCCATCCTCAATATCGTACGACTTGATACTCATTTCGTGATTCAATCTTGACCCAAGCCACACTGCCAAGTAATTGGTAGAACAACTTCCCGACTTGCGAGCAGCAATATCAACAAGTTTCTGCACCCGCGCAGTCCTCTTTACTGTAGCAGAAACAATATCGCCAGATGGTAAGACCAGTTGGACCGTGACCTTGTCATTTGTGCTGCTGCGTGATCTCAACTTCAGTAAACACACTCATAGGTTGGGGGTGCATACGGGCCGTTGTGTTCGTTATCCTCAGGCTGAGGTGCTGACCCAGCGGACCGGTTGCCAGGTAATGAGATAGCCCCAGCATTACTGGGCAGAGGTGGGATGGGTGATATTATTTCTGCGCGAGTCACTTCAACAGATGTAAGCAAGTCAATTACTTTATCCCATGTTTGAGCTGTGATGTCCACATAGTGACCTTCGCAAATATCGAGCTGGTTGGTCTGGAACGTCACAGCGTCTCTTGGAATGGTTGGGAAGTGTTTACATGCACTGTCGAGCATGAGCTTACAGTATCGATGAGCCATATTCAAGATTTGAAAGGTTGTTCCACTCACTGCATACGATTTGAGTCGATTGACCATTACACATTTTTGACCATGTTTCAGAACAAGAAGTTTTGGGATTTGCTTTGCTAAGTTCGTTTCAGTCTTTTTCTTGTAAAATTTCGGCATAGCACTAGTGCAGAAACAGAAATGCAGAGGTACAAAGTTTTGAGTCGAGCGAAGTGCTAGTAGTAAGACTAACTTATTAACTTGAAGTTGTGTCGGCAACTTGGTGAGGATTGAATATTAACTTGAAAGTAGCACCGCCACTCTCGGATGATCGGCAGAATCTAAGCTGAGCAAGAGGAAATTCACTGTGGAAACAAGAAATTAACCCGATAGGGTTGAGGTAGAAGTAGCAACGATAAACACAGCATAACTAGACAATAGCTAATGTGCGAATCACTACCGCTTGAAGTAGAGAAAAGTGACCATTCGAGATCAAATCCCAAGGTGGGTTATACCATGTGTGCTGGGGTTGGATAGCCATTTTTGCTCCTAACCTAATGTCTGAATCACGTCTGGATATAACAAATAGAGGTCGAATTAAGGTAGAGATAAACATTGCATCTTCTATACAGTGCTTCCAGGGATTTGCGTTCCCCATGGTTGCCCCACATGGTTGCCCCATGGCTTCTAGGGATTTGTGTTCCCCATGGCAGGCCTTCCTGAAACAATTAGTTCCTTCCCTCCCCGCTCCTTCTAGCCCTCAATGTTTTCTCAAGCCCCTCCGAGTCAACGCTGTCCCAGTGGTGCTGTGACCAATCCAAGCCAAAGTGCTGGAGGAATTGACCAAGAGGACCTTCACCAGATGACGGATGTGTATCGCACCCCGGGCCAGATGAATATTAATGCCGCAGCACTTCATGCATCACCGTTATTTGTTGGAAACCATGTGCTGCCACAGCCTGACAACATTTTTTCTTGTGGTCTAGATACAACAAAGAGAGTGAGCAGATCATTAGATATTATTCACATGGATATCTTACTTCACATAGCCTGTTGAACAGTATACACCAAGATCATTTTCGGAACTTCATGATGGACGTGCGCGTCTTCCGAGCCCACACCAGTCACCAGACCTAGGTCGTGACCATCATGGGCAATATACAAGTCATATGCATGGAGGTGGGCAACAAATGCCAGCGCCGCTGATAAGACCTGCTGTACCCAACTACTCGTCAAACTCAGGTTCTCAGTGAGGTGAAACTCCTTACTATGGCCATAATTTGCACACACCATTCACAGGCAGTGAGCCGTCATCACGATCACAGTCACAGGTGCCAAGTGGAGGTGGTTCGAGTCATGAGGGGTTTCAGCAGATCTACTCAGCATATCGTCAGCAACCAGCAACACCACGCATGGATCCTTATCATCATACTCATAATACACTTGAAGGTCAAATCCAGGATTTGAACTCAACCATTGCGCGCCTCGTTGCAGATGTAGCAAGATTGAATGAATCGAATCAACACCTATCAGAGACCATTCAAAGAACATGTCTCATTAATGTGCAGATGTCGGTTATGAATGATGCACTCACCATGCAAGTCCATGGACTTGATGAAATTGTCAAGACTTTGCAAGCTGAATCCGAGAAGTCACAGAACAAGGTGACGGGTAAGCATATCTCAAACGACCACCCTGCCCTAAAAGTAAGCAATAGTACTATCTGTATGAATGAAACTCATACTGTGCAGTGTTTAATTTAGCCAATGTTTTGTGATCTCTGTGGGATTGAATCATCCATGGGGAGAAACAAACGTACAGAAGCATTAATAAAGGTAAAACCGTTAGAAAATGGTCACGCTTACGAGATGCACCAGGGTGAGGAAGGAGATAAGCAGGGTGAGGAAGGAGGCGGTAAAACCTGGCACCCAAATTGGTTAGGCCATGTCGACAAAGTTGTGAATGCTATGTTCATCAAAGAAATAATTGACCGTGTCTATAACAATGAGAAGGTGAGCCCCGAAAGTCTGTAAAGTTCCTGCTCACATATTTTCTCAGTGCCGCCGTGAAAGCCCGAACCTAAAGGGTGAGGTACCTGATGAAGACTTCAATATGCAAGTCATTATCCAGTGCACGAAGGATTATTTTTGCAACATATATATCCCGTTGTTCTTCATTTGTCTGTGGCCGAAAAGCTGAACAACATTAATGGACGATAGTCATGTATGATAATGCAAACACACCTCCTTGTTGAAATGCCTGTGGTTTATCTTTATGTGCAATTGTTATCCAACATATGGTACAAAAATTAGTATGGGAGTGAGATGCAAATCCACCCAGCTTGTGCGCAGCTGGTTTATCACAAACGACTGCGACCAAAATTACACGAACAAGGTGTCCTAGCAAAATGAGTCGACACTGACAGATGATGAGTAACCAGACTTACCTTGTGGACAAGATTCAGTTGGAATCTTGATTCCAACTCTCCATAGACATAGTAAATCTGATATGATGGGCCGTAAGAACTGTTGGATTTGGTCAGGATTCTGCTCCTTTGGCCCAGACAGGATATTTGTACATATCAGATTAGATGTGTGATAGCTTGAAAATGAATAACATCAAAAGATACCAATCTATTAGGTGTGAACAAGGCTTACCGATATTCAGGTGGTAGATTATATATTGAGAACGATGTGGGAGCTGATGAGTGTGACAGTGCAATATTACTTCTGATATATGAGAACCTGGCAATGGAAATTCACATGAGCAGCAAAATATCAACAAGGGGATAAACAATGTACCAATCAGCTCCAAGGTTCACTCCGATGCGTAGTTCACCATCTGGGCCATGTTGCTTGTGAGGGAGATTCGAAAAGAAGAGTTTACCATCAGGACCCTTGAGTTTTGTGTGACAAGTGTCACCATCAAATATATCAGTATATTTACCAATCGTGCGAGGTTTACTGTGCCAACCATCAAGCACAGCCTCAAGACCAGGAATTTTGAGAAGAGATTTGATCTGTTTGGATAGAGGAAGGTAAGGATACTTGATGATGGGCGTTTTGACAGTGTGTAAGTTCCCCCGTTGTGTTGTACCAGGAAGAAAGATATTGACCCCGCGATTTTTGCAGGTATCGTGCGATTTTGTCGATATTGCAGGAGGAAATACATCACGGCACGTAGAGCAAACAGGGAGTGTGAAAACGGTAGTGTCGACACCAAGGACACGATTACTGGACTGCAGTGTTATGAAAGGGACATCGATAGTTGGTGCAAGAGCAATGAGGATGCAAGCAAATATCGTTAATAATGCATTGCAAGCCACATGAGGGAGGTGGAATTGGAGGTGCAGCTAGGAGACAACCACATATATAGTGAGTAAGTGTGGGGGAACATCAATGAGGTTCCGATCATTTGTTGCGCTAAAGCCTTCATCAGGTATGAACGGATCAGGGTCGTCTTCATCAATATCATTGGTGGCAGCCGTCTCCATATCTTCTTCCTCATCTGGATCATGAAAATGAGCATCAACGTTGATGTCGAGATGATCTAGATTATCCTCAGCTTCTTGCATAAGCTGATTCTCTTTGCGCTGTAGCTCCTCAACAGCCTTTTCAATCTGTCGATCTAATGCACACTGTTCTGAGTCAGGTGGGAGGTGATGGGCTTTGTATGAGGTGAGGGGCTGTGAGCCTGAGCTTGTAGCTGTATTATATGTACTGAAGTGGTCAACAGCATTGTGTAGCACCTTGGGGCTATGGAAGTTCGGACCAATATTAGGCAGGTCAGTACCATGGGTCAGGAGATCCAGGTCTTCTCCGGTAAGAAAACCATAGTCTAGCATCTCCTGTTCAACAGGAGATTCAGAAATGCAACGAGGATCCTTGAATGTGACATCCAGCAATAATGGGGGCTGTAGTTCATGTAGAGGAATGGAAAACCCTCGAGGAACAGGGTCTGCATCTCAAATAGTGGTAGGAACAATGCATTCTCCAATGCGCTTGTAGTGGGCTTGTGACACGTTGGTTTTCGAATGGAGTTCGCTTTGTTCATGAGCGTGAGCTATATGTTCTTGAACAAGTGCTCCGTTGCACTTGTGCTTCTGGCAATGGCATCTTTGATAACGCACTTTCTTGAGGCCTGCAGATGACATGGTGAAGTCAAAGCTTGTTGACACATGCTTTTGACGCATCAAAGCAAGCATCACATGTTGTTATACTTACAACTCGAAGACATGTAGTAGTTCACGATAATAATTTGAGTCTGGTAAACGTTCTACTACACGGTGGTCTTGTGATGCTTTGAGGTAGTTTCAGCTCTCTTTACATCCTTCAAATCCTTCAAACTGACTCCTGTTGTGCCCAAAGGCCTGATGCAAGTCTCGTTGGGTAAAATATGTGTTAGTTATAATAGAAAATGAAGCAAGTATACATTAAAGACCGGTTGCACTTTGGTATTATCTTCGGGTTCAGACTCAGGCTCCGTCTCGCTGTCATCAGGTGCAGGTAGCGGTGCTAGCGTTGGCTGTTTGAGCGAAGGCCTGATGGATACCTCAAGTGTCTGCAGACCTACATGTTAGTTGAATATACATACAAATTTTAGTCAACTTACTACAGGCCCAGGTTCATCGCTCTCAAAGGTGAAGGTAAATCTCCTAGTGCCTGAAGGCAGCTGCAGCTGAACCACGTTTTGACCTTGCATGTCAGTTCTTGCTGAAGAGACTTAGCGAAAAAAACGAATGAACTCACCTCACATAAACTCAGAGGTTGGGTTTTCGAAAATGCTCTTTCCAGAGAGTGGATATTGTTGAGTTATGAGCATTAATATGGTGGAGATTATGGTGAAATTTCAGGTCTGTATTTGGTCCAGTTAGGGCTGTTTACTTCTAACCTGAAGTTTGGATTGCATCCATTTATGTGTTCTGCAACTCCCAGATGCTCGAATTCCATCCACATCGAGTTTGAGTCTGGAAAATGTCTTACGTCTGTACCACATCAGGTTATGCACCTAAACACCCTTTGGTTATGTTAGGGTTAAAATCTTGTTTCTGCAGTGATTGACGGTCCTGGTATAGCTTACT
Organism: Suillus americanus; assembly: GCA_016695465.1. Classification (NCBI taxonomy): domain Eukaryota; kingdom Fungi; phylum Basidiomycota; class Agaricomycetes; order Boletales; family Suillaceae; genus Suillus; species Suillus americanus. The sequence goes on along the minus strand of MU178013.1, from coordinate 15,181 downwards.
TAAGCTTACTGGCGCATGTGCACGGTCCATGGATGGATGAACGACCCCAGGCACAGACGAGAATGCGTTGAGGAGACAAAACACATCAAAAAGGTCAGAGGGTGGTGTAGAAGCTATATAGCATGGTGTGACAAACATATTCCGGCTGGCCTTGCAGGACCCCTTTTCATGATTCATGTCCACTTCCTATATTTGTCCAACTCTCCACTAATCATACCCAACGCAACCCGCTATAACCCGATGCATACCCGATGCGGACCCGACATTTTACCCTTTGGACTTGTCCCCCACATGTCATTCCAGTCGCGCTTTACCCCACTAGGTGTGTAGTTGATTAAGTTCTCACTACTAATAGTATATGCAGCATTATTACATGGGATTCCCACTGTCCGCAGTGCCTCATGGTCGTTTACATAGCTACTCAGACCTGACGATGCGCTACTGTTTTCGCCTATATCACTCTGTACTCACACGTAGATAGATAAATACTAGTCGTAGTAGGTGGATCTTACCTTACCACTCTGTAGAGGGGAGCAATTCCCTGACACTGGTCACCATTAGTCCTTACCCATCGAATCAACCCGATTTTCACTCACTTGAGCCCCGAACCTTTGTCGTTCATTTCTTTAACATTCCCTTACAATTTCCAGTCGAACCCGACACCCTTTCTTGTCAACCCGACACTTTCCAATATAACCCAATACCTGAAATATCGGGTTTGTTAGTTCCCGCATCGGATTTTGTCGCCTACCTTCGCATTTGGTCCTACGTCTTAGGACTTTCTTTTCCTTTCTCCTTTTTGCAATTATCGAACTTTTCTAGACAGCAAGCCCCTCGGGTCAAACGTTCTTGCTTGCAAGTGTAGCAGCTAGACAGGACAAGAGACCATATACTGACTATCAGTTCTGCTAACTTTCTAGTCAGGTTGAGTCTACATAAATATAGCTAGTGGCAAATCCACCCAGAATATATTAAGTTTTCACAACTGGAGCCCACCGCGAGGGGCTCATCTGGTAAAGTTTGATTTTTGCAAATTCTTTGTCTTGCACCAAACCCGCACCCAAAACCCGCTAACCCGCAGATAACCCGATGCATTCCCACACCATGGCCGTCAGACTCGAACCATTTTTCATGCCCCTAGCAACATCATCATTAGCCCCACACTTTCATGGCGACCCGCATCAACTCCCAGCATATTTGGACGAAGTAGATCAACTCTGCAACAAGGCAGGATTAACTGAGAAGGCTCGCATCAAGACCGCGATCCAATATGCGGACCCGATGGACGCTGATATATGGAGACATACCCCTGAGAGCAATGGTAACGACTTTGAAAAGTTCGCTAACACTATCTTGCGCTATTATCCAGGATGTACCCTCGGCCATTTCAAATGTGCTATCCCCGAGGACCTAGCTACCTCAGATGCATCGGGCCTGCTCCTCAAACCAACTCAGGATACGTCAAACCCGATGTTACCCGACCAAAGTTTGAATTTTGAGAACCCGCTCATTACTGATGATACCGATTTTTGCAACTCTAGTGAAACTGTCATATACCAATAATCTAGGAACGGATCCGGAACATCTGGTCCACAGATCCGCTTTGATTCTTATTTCATCTCCTGTTCATATAACCTTAATACAGCGTCTATCTCCTTTCGGTAATTCTTGTACTACCGGTACTCCGGTTATCTATCTTCCGTTTGTCTTACTGATCCGTTACTCATTCTTCATATCCGTTTCATGCTTTGTGATCAATCCTCCTTACCAATAGACTTTCCACATGCTTCGTACATAGCCTTTACTTTGCTGATTGATCATTCCGTTAGATACCTACAGTATATAAACTCATGTATAACTCTGTTGAACCTTAGTTCGAATATCATCTTAGTTTGCACTCATTCCGTTCACCTTCCGTTATCCGTCTGGACTTGAGTTTGCGCTCTTGTCTACTCTGAGACTTAGGATTGATTCCTATAGTCTATCCATATCCGCCTCTGTCCTTGGACAGTCATATCCGCTAGTTTCTAGTTCAGACTTCGTCCGGATTAGCCGTTACCCTATACATCCGATATCCGTAGACCTTAACGGATCCGGTACGATACTTGTCCGCCCCATAAACACGATACTCTAGTATTCAGAAATAAGGGACGGTACTTGGGAAAGGGGCACAGTGCACGAGCTGAGGCCAAAGTCCTTCGGATCCGATACCCTTGAGTACGCTACTTAACAGAAACCCGCAGCGGAGATGAAGATTTATCTGCTGAATCACCGGCGGATTGCCTCGAACACAGCTTGGATATTGATGTCACACCCCTGGATCACCTTCGGGTTACAGAGGACCCGACACATCTACATGCAGAGTAGCTATTGCACTTCTCCTAGAAACGAGTATTTCACCCGATTCATGCGAAGTGCTCTCAAGGAGCGATTTACCCATTGACGCGCCCCCTATTGAGAACAGTTTGATCACCCAGGATGATAACCCCATGATACCCAACGCATTTGACTTGCGGACCCGACCAACCCGAGAATTTTGTGGCTTTATTTCTAATGCGATTCTCACCTCAGTACAGGCTACAAATGAGGTTGCTATGAAAATGCGAAAAATTCATGATGTATGGGCATCAACCAGATGCTACCCGACGCCCTGCACACACCCATCTACACCCTGGTGTACTCACCTGGTTATGTTTGGTTTTCAGAAACACCGGCCCTTGCACTCAAGCATCGTGCTCAATATCTACGAGTGCAGGAGACATCAAATTCACAAGATAAGAAAAATCTGAAGATATATATCCGTCTAGACCCTCTACCTGAAGGACCCGACTCACCCGACCCGATACCCCGTGCATAATTCTTACCAACCCGACTTACCCCTATATGTCTATACACCCGAAAAACACCACCCTCACTGCATAGGATATCTTTCATTTTACCCTGGGCTTGGACCAGTGATATTTTTCTCAGAACTTTTTCATACCCAAAATGGATATTAACTAGAAAACATCTAACTACATGGAATAACGTAGAAAGAATAAACCAAAGAAACATGAACAATAGTGCCCACACCACCCGTACGATAGCCTTCACCTTCTAACGCATGACGTGGCACCATGCCCTTTGTTTTCTTACAAACCCGATAACCCGAACCTGTCGGCCGTGTTCCTGTGCATCAGGTACCATCAGAAATAATGCCTGTGGGTATAGAATTGAAAGAAGATCGATGAAAACAAGTCAGAGGGCACTCTGCACCCATTTGTTATGATACCTGAGTTCCTATGTGCACTCATTGATTTCATTTTTTCAATTTTTATAGACACCCTAGTGAGGGAGCAAAGCTCAGAATTGACATGTGGACTTGATGGACGCACTTGTGGACCGAAACCATCGCATTGGACTACAGGAGCTATTCTACTAGTACAGGAGTTGAAAAAGTTGTTGAAACAAAAAGCTATCTAGTTGCACGCCTTTTTGTTCAAATGCATGCGCATCATGTCCAAATCATTGAAAACATCCGCCAGTAGCCCCTGGATGGTGCGAACCTTCGCATGTACTCCCTGCAGCTTTCCCGCCATCGCTAAGTCATCCCTGCCCAAACCCGAGTCAGCTAATGTGAAATCCTCTTCCTCAACCTCAGCCAACTTGCGCTTCCTACCAGCCAAGAGAACCACAGGTTTTGCCTTTGAAGGCTGCGAGTTCAATGGCGCGCTTTCGCCATCTGAAATAAGGATAGGGCCCTCAGACCCGCGACCCAACCCGACCTGATGCTTGGGACCCGCAGCGGGTCGACGGAAAACAACCGCAGGAGGTGCGGGAACTTTCGCCTTGGCACGCGCTATGTCGGAAAGTGTTAGTTGTATAAGGAGCACAGCAGGAAAACATACCTAGACACGAGTATGAGCAAGCCTGCTTGGAAGTCTTGCACCTGGTACAGCCCATCCCCTCTGGACCATAACACTCCAGATCCTTCTTCTCACAGCGCTCACACCTCATTTCATGGATGACCATGCCATCCTCTGACTCCTCCTCAGATTCCTAAGCAGAGAAGCGTGCTAGCACCATACCTGACGCAACCCATCATACCCGATGCGGACTCGACTTACCACTACAGCGGGTACCTTCACCTTGCGAGTGCGAACTGGTCGCTTCTCAGGGCGGTGTCCTGCATGATTTTGGAATCATGCAGAACATGTATATGACATATTATCCCACATATACTGTACGAGAAAGCTGGTTTCGGCCCAATTCGAAAATGGGTAGACGACTTCTTCGTCATCCGCCTCCTGCACCAGAACTGGACAGAAGAAGAATTCATCAAGCTGTCAGCCGCCTTCGGAGTACCATGGAGCTTAGAGAAACTGCGGGCCTTCGCAATAATCCAACGTTACATCGGCTTCGACTGGGACTTATCACGAAGAGTAGTCTCACTCCCAGAAGAGAAAATGGAAAAAAACCTATCATTGTTACAATCGTGGCTAACAAAGGGTGCACGTTTCATGGCGAACAAAGCAGCAAGCCTGCATGGCAAGCTAGTCCATGTATCATCAATTTTCCCGCTAATTCGCCCCTTCCTTCGATCAGTGGCCCTTTTTTCCAACAAGTTCAAGTCATGACGAGCACGTCTTCACGTACCGAGCTCGCTTTCTGCCAACTTACACTGGGTGACAGAAATTTTAGCAGTCTCCCCATGCAAAAGGCCGCTATGCACCCAGCACCCAATCGACCTCCAATGGTGGGGCGATGCGAGCACGTCTTTTGGAGTAGGCATCGTGATTGGCCAGCATTGGGCAGCATGGAAATGGAAAGAAGGTTTCCGGGTGGGCCCAGGCTGCGAGCACGACATTGGCTGGGCCGAAGCTACCGCAGTAGAGCTAGGTTTGAGGTTAGCCCTCCATCTTGGGCTATCCGAACGAGCCGATGTGAAAGGCCAATCAATCCTAGTTCGTTCGGACAATGCTGGAGTAGTTATGGTGATAAACAAGGGCCGCTCACGCAATCAGTCAACAAACATTGTCCTCAAGGAGATCTATTTGCTACAGGTAATATCAACAAGCATGGATTTCAAGCTTACTTATCTTGCTATAGGCGCACCACGGAATACATCTCAAAGTCGAGCATGTACCCGGCCAAATCATCATCTCTGATCCGCTCTCGCGAGGCGACATTCAAGCCTTTCTAGGCAATTCTTCTGGCCCATTTTTCAAAACCGATTTTCCACTCCCGTCGCATCTCAGCGACAAAATGTCATTTGTTACAGTCTGACCTCCTCATCAATCGAAACCTCACCCCCTACACCCCAAGGTCTATTATCCCTTCGAAAATCTCCGCTCCGCCCCCCATGTGCAGCTGAGGAACGTATTTTCCACTGGCGTGGCGTCAACACTCCTCCACCATCAACGATAGACCACCCAGTCATACAGTTCCTCGCCAACATCTCCAACCAAGCGTCGCTACGAGAAACGTCTAGCTACGGCTCGGGTTTAAGAAAATTTCACATTTTCTGCGACATTTTCTCCATCCCAGAAGCTGACCGTCTGCCAGCTTCTTTCGAATTGCTGCATTCATTCGCCCTTTGGGCCGTTTCCGATCCCTCTGCAACAGAACATTTTCTAGAGTCTACAACAACCGAAATAGTACCTTTTGAGCCGGTTTCCGTATCAGTCGTGAGAAAATACCTCTCCGCAATCCGCGCCTGGCATTTGGCACAAGGATGGCCACCTCCACTATCACCAGAACACTTCACGCGGATCAACTGGTCACTTCGC
>MU178012.1:0-112232 GCA_016695465.1 Suillus americanus | reverse complement strand
ACGCAGGTGATTGTTTTGAAGATGACTTTGGGCCAGCCATGTTGAACGAGTGACGGCTAACAAACTGCTTTACTTGAAAGTGACGACTACGTGGAGGAAACAGTCTCGTCCAAACAAAGAAGGCCGGCGACTTAAAAAGATCCCGATCCGTCACGTTCGAAAAATAAGTCTTTCACTAACTTGCACGTCTCGTCCAAGGCCGAGCTATCTTCTACATATTTTGTGGTTGCCACTCTTCATCATGAGCATTGCTAGTCTGCGAGCGTCGTCTTCCCTTACGAGTGCATTGTCTACATGGAAGAGCACGAAATGTCCAAGGCAATTTTGGGGTGCACGGAGACACCTGCACTCTCGGATAGAACTCGACTACAAGGTCGATGAAGGCCTTGCAAATTTTATGTCGCCAAGGACGCTTAAAATGGTTTCCGAGGAGTACCAGCAAGGTCTGCTCGACCGGTTGAACGAGATGTTCCCTGGTAAGTGAGGTTTTATGAGCAGCTTGCTTATGACTTACACATGTACAGATGCTGCTGACCAGCGAAAGAGCGTCACGCAACTCGTGATCGACACTGCTAGCTCTGGAAAAGATGCCCTTGGCTTCTCCTATGCAAGTCACGCCCTCAACAATTCGTTCTTCCTCAACTGCCTTGTACGTCCAACTCCGCCCATCTCATTATTACACCATACTAATTTACTTGACAGCGACCTCCCAAAAACGATGAGGACTACGAAGACGAGATCCACAATCTTCTCATAGCCCCATCCATCCGCGACCAATTCGGTAGCTTCCCGCATTTCATCAACAATTTCTCTTCTGCCGCCAGAGGAATGTCGGGGTCGGGATACATCTGGCTTATCACGGACGCCGTAGGCAACCTTGCCATTCAGCCCACCTTCGCGGCCGGCACACTTCTCGTTCGCTCGCGTTCGTGCACGGAAAACCCTGCCGGCCGTCATGAGGTGCTTCACGAGGGCAGGTTCTGTGATGGCCCACAGCCAACGCAATTGAACACAGGGCTGGGTAGCACACCGACATCACCCACGTCAGGCATGTCCAAGAGCCCTGCGTCACTGCATCCCTCTGCCCCCGTACGAACGCTACACTCATCATCATGCAGTCACTTAGACGGCGCGCGTTCTTTCTATGATAATGAGCCCACAGATCGGGCGCTTGACCCTTCCGCGAGGAGCCTACGTAACCTGGGTGAAAAGATCTACCCCTTGTTCTGCGTCAGCATTCACGAGCATTGCTGGCTTCTCGATCATGGAGTGTGGGGTAAGGAGAAGTATATGAAGGAGTTCTGGAGTGTGCTGAACTGGGAAACGGTTAACGAACGGTACCTGACATTCACCAACACGAAATTTGGCCCTCAGCCATTGCGAAAGTAGACGGATGGAGATGCAGGAATTTAGGGTGTTTTGGCGTAATCCAGTGCTCAATCTACTTATATCTGTGACATCCATACTTATACCGTCCGTTTAAACTTCTTCCGCATAGCGGAATGCTATTGATTTCATGTGTTGATCATAAGTTGGCAGATCGTCGCATCTTTGATGAGCCTTCGACAAACCATTTCGAAATGAAGTGTCCAGCGTGATATGATTGCGAAGAATCTTACTATTGCGAAGGCGGATTCGGAATGTAACTGTACCTGGCAGTAGAAGCAACTAGTTTCTCTATTATGATAATCTCTGCAAATATGTAAGTGACTGGAGAAAATACTAAGGAATTATGTTTAAACAAGCAAGGACGTCTCACGAGACGGGTTGATGGGACCGGACACGAGACCCACTACAGACACAGTCTATCTTCACAGCTGGTAGCGGCTGTTCGCTCGTCCCTGGGTAAAAGCGTCAATAATCATCGTGACAAAGCAAGTACCTCGCCAGTTCGGACTGGAAATTTAACGGTCATCATTTCGAATCCCGCTCGGCAACGCTCCGAGTCAGCAGCATTCCGCACGGTGGCGAGACATCGTCCGAGCTTTCTGCAACACGGTCGAACCGCAGAAAAAGCTTCGGCAGCTCAACGAAACCACATCATCGACCGCTCTACCTACGCCGACTGTCCCCAGAATTTTTGGACCGCGTCCCGCCCCGCACTGGATTTTTCGACCCCCTCACTCGCCAGACACACCTCCTCCAACCTGAATGCTTAAGCACTAAGCCTTTGCTCAACCATCAATTCGCAGGTTTCCATCATCGTGATCAGCTGTAGTAACTTCGGATGGCTGTCATCAATTCATCACGTGGAAGCAGTTCGCGTTGACGCCATGTGCGCGCGCTCTACTCGAGCTCCTTTGTGGATGCGTTCTCGAACAATCTGAAAGTGAGCAGAACGAGGACAAACCATCAATTTGAACATATGTATACATGTATGCGACGATACACCTCCTGTTTAAAGTGCATCTGCAGCTTGGGCGACGATCAATATCGATAATATCGATCATTGATCAATGACCAACCGTGCTGTCCATGGTAATATTGGTCATCCACCCACGGTTCTCGCCCTACTATTGTACTGGGAATCGACTTCACGAGTCGACATAAGTGAGGTATTCGAGGTCTGCATTTTTCCAGCAGATCCTGAAGCACTCGAACATATATGCATCAAGGGGCTAGATACAAGAACTTAGCATTTATTGTCGAGCGATGAACACACATCAACTGCGTCAATGATAATGCTGGTAGTAGTGAGTCCGAGAGATGATGTTGAATAGACATTGAAGATGTCCTTTGACACGCCCATTAGCAGTGGTCTTACAGCCGCTATGCACATAATGCAAACGTCGGCAATAAATACTCAAGCTCTGAATGACGCGGCACAAATATGGACATTGAAATCGCTCCTCACGTCTCCTCAAGTAAGTTAAGTCAATATCGAGTGTTCAAATCAATTCAAAGGGCGCCTCCATTACCCATGACTCATGAGGCAGGGAAAACGACAGACTCCAAGAACAACCACATTGACCAAGTCAGCGACGAACTACATATTGTGCCATTACCCATGAGGCAGGGAAACGACAGACTCCAAGAACAACCACATTGACCAAGTCAGCAACGAACTATGGATTGTGCCATCAGTCATAACACCAATGCGCAAGCATAAACACGACTCACTGCCCAGATGTGCTCGTGGACAGGCTTCCAGCCCATCGACAAGCAGTCTTACCGGCAGACTGGCTGACCGCCCTATTGACATTGCGAGGTGCAAGGAGTGAGAAACAGGGTTGAATCCTGGATGCAAACCAAGCTACTCATACTCACTTTCCCTAGATCACAGTTCTTACTGCAGCATTCTCTGTTCGTACCGCAGCTCTCTGAGCTGGGCGTGCAGTCTGCAGTGACAGACATGCATGCTGCCAGAGCAGTAAAGACGAGGAGGAAGGAGAAATGCATGGTGTATGCGAAGTGATAAAAGCTTTGCAAAGGGGACTCTGAACTGCCGAGGTAGAGAGAGCTTGCTTTTATACCCTTGAAATATCATTGCGGGCAAAACCTTGGAAGTTCTATTGGTTTGGCAGATTGGTTCAACGCGCCTGGATGGCAGATTCATGATGAGTCTAGTGGAGCCTCATAATCAGAACATGCGTGGATGATATATATATATATATGGATCGCTGGAGTTGGCAACCTGACAAAAAGAACGAAAGCCCGAACGTCCAGTCTGCATCATTAACAATCTTGTTTAATAACATAGATAAGATAACTAGACGAGAATGACTTGCGTGGCAGGGGCTTCGCGAAGAAGAGCACAAAACGACATGGACCAGTAGTTGGCCGGCACCGTGCAAAGCTGGATCTCGAGATTCTCTACGATTGGCGCCTGCTAGTACAGTTTCAATTTCTAGGTTACATAATCGATTTCAAATTTTGGACACCAAGTTCTTTGAACTCACGTGATTACAGAGTTTTCTGCCAACTCATATTGTTGAGCCACAACCTTAATGTCATAGTCATGACGCATTGTTACTTTGCTCCGCAAGGTAACAAGGTAACAATTTATTTCACTTGCTTGTTTGTTCAAACAGCAATGCATACATGGCATTTCTGACCTGGACTTCCATGGAGAGGCTTAACTTCGTTCAAGATGAAAGACAGTGGAGAAGCGCAATCGGAAGAGGAGGACTTCGAACCTGCTGGAGCAGGGTTTCACTGGTCCATGTCGTTTTGTGCTCTTCTTCGCGAAGCCCCTGCCACGCAAGTCATTCTCGTCTAGTTTTCTTATCTATGTTATTAAACAAGATTGTTAATGATGCAGACTGGACGTTCGGGCTTTCGTTCTTTTTGTCAGGTTGCCAACTCCAGCGATCCATATATATATATATATCATCCACGCATGTTCTGATTATGAGGCTCCACTAGACTCATCATGAATCTGCCATCCAGGCGCGTTGAACCAATCTGCCAAACCAATAGAACTTCCAAGGTTTTGCCCGCAATGATATTTCAAGGGTATAAAAGCAAGCTCTCTCTACCTCGGCAGTTCAGAGTCCCCTTTGCAAAGCTTTTATCACTTCGCATACACCATGCATTTCTCCTTCCTCCTCGTCTTTACTGCTCTGGCAGCATGCATGTCTGTCACTGCAGACTGCACGCCCAGCTCAGAGAGCTGCGGTACGAACAGAGAATGCTGCAGTAAGAACTGTGATCTAGGGAAAGTGAGTATGAGTAGCTTGGTTTGCATCCAGGATTCAACCCTGTTTCTCACTCCTTGCACCTCGCAATGTCAATAGGGCGGTCAGCCAGTCTGCCGGTAAGACTGCTTGTCGATGGGCTGGAAGCCTGTCCACGAGCACATCTGGGCAGTGAGTCGTGTTTATGCTTGCGCATTGGTGTTATGACTGATGGCACAATCCATAGTTCGTTGCTGACTTGGTCAATGTGGTTGTTCTTGGAGTCTGTCGTTTCCCTGCCTCATGGGTAATGGCACAATATGTAGTTCGTCGCTGACTTGGTCAATGTGGTTGTTCTTGGAGTCTGTCGTTTTCCCTGCCTCATGAGTCATGGGTAATGGAGGCGCCCTTTGAATTGATTTGAACACTCGATATTGACTTAACTTACTTGAGGAGACGTGAGGAGCGATTTCAATGTCCATATTTGTGCCGCGTCATTCAGAGCTTGAGTATTTATTGCCGACGTTTGCATTATGTGCATAGCGGCTGTAAGACCACTGCTAATGGGCGTGTCAAAGGACATCTTCAATGTCTATTCAACATCATGTCTCGGACTCACTACTACCAGCATTATCATTGACGCAGTTGATGTGTGTTCATCGCTCGACAATAAATGCTAAGTTCTTGTATCTAGCCCCTTGATGCATATATGTTCGAGTGCTTCAGGATCTGCTGGAAAAATGCAGACCTCGAATACCTCACTTATGTCGACTCGTTAGGTTACTTGATAGTGTTCGAGTGAATACCCGATACTACCAGACACGAATTGAACGGTCATAGACAGCATGGTTGATGGCACTTTAACGACAGGAGGTGTGTCGTCGCATACTTGAATGTATACGGTTTGTCCTCATTCCAGTGCTCACGTTTGCCCATCAGCAAAGCCTTGGGCTCGAGTGGAGCGCGCACATGGCGTCTGGATTGGCGACCAGCCCGGATCTATGACATGGCGTCGGCGCGAATTGCTTCCGCGGGATCAAACGCTCCGTCTTCACAATATGTAGATGTCCGAGCAAGTCGAAAATATTTGTTTACCGAAGATGTTTGGCATGCGTATCGCCGGCCTCAACAAGCCAATAGCATTCGGAAAGAAGCGCTTAGAAAACCGTCACGAATGGTTGTCTTGATAGTCTTGATGCGGTCGCTGCGATTCCCACTCTTGCCTGTGTGACTGAGTAAAGCTCTCCTCTCTGGAATGGGAAAATATGATACACAATCATGGTAAACAAATGCAGGGAAATTATAGTCTACAAGACAGCGCGGTGCTGGAACAACTTCTGCAATGTTCTTACCGTGTTGTCCTTCTCTTCCTTTATGACGTTTGAGAACAATTTGAAACCGGGAACACCAGCATCCCCTGGAATAACTGAGTAGGCCTCCCATAATCTGGAATGAAAAAACGCACGTTGCAATTGAAAGGCCGCACTCTCGCTCGTAGTGATGTATCCGCCACTCTGTCGAATCCGCGCCAGTGCAAAGGGGATCTCTTCTTTATTACAGCTAGAGACACCATCTGCTATCACATGGACATTGTATCCTGCCTCAATAAAATCCAGAGCAGATTGCAACACGCAGACATGTGACTGAATAGGGCGATTTGACTAATGAGCCAGTCGTTGGTGAAGACAACTCACCTCGATGCCGAAAAGCACCACAGATTTTATCTGTGCACGTTCCTGGAGTAGGGCCTTCACTTCCGGCGTCACCATGGAGAAAAGCCCTTTCTCAATGGTAGCAAGAAGAAGGGGCCCCAGGGAAGGCAAATCGATGTCAGGGATGGTGCTTCCAAGGCCTTTCCTCTTGGATTATTTCATTTCGAAGAGGAAGTACGAGGATGGGCCCACCTTTGGGGTTCTGTTCCGTGACGATTACGGGGATCTCCAACACCTTGTGATGATCTTTATGTAAGTCAAGGCATGATAGGGAGTTAATGCGTATATCATACCTTTGCGATCTTGAGCATCTTACTGATCGTCAATACAAGCTCGTCAAAGCCGAAGATGGCATTCTCTGATTCATAAAACAGTGAATGATACGACAGTCAATTGACGCTGTTCACAGTGCATCCAAAACCAAACGTACTGAAACGTGTTTGCACGTCGCAGAGGAAGAATACAGTCTCCTCTGGTACGAGCTTTGCAATTGCGGGCATAGTGACAAGGATAGGTGTTATTCACTGAGAGTTTGCGTTAGTGCATGCGAGAACTTCTATATTTATATACTGCTACAAACAATGAAAACTATTAGGACGCGGTGCCCTGCGAGCTCTCCTTGGGGATTAATGTACGGAATATGGGTAATGGATGAGTTACGAATAACTGTTAGTCTGTCTTGATGTGGAAAAACTTTGAACTTGCGGAGCGGCGTTGGTGACCAATAGCTGTCCAGGTTTGTTTGATATGGCACACCCCTCCTCCGATTACCTTCCGCTTCCGCTCGCTCTTCTGTTCTCCTTTCTTCAACGCCATCTTCTTCGTGCCTCCGTCCATCCTTTTTGAATGCATCGGACTTTCAATGAACTTGACCAATGCCATGATTCCTTTCTTCGTGTCCATAATTTTGCTAGGTATGAGGTTATGGGGGACTTCATGAGATGTCTGCGTTGACGAATGATTCATAGAGGACACCCGCACGTGTTCGAGTTTGGCGCAATTCCCGCAGGGGCAACCAGTGGGTTCGGTAGGTACGAACGATGTGTAGTATTCTCCGATGAAAACATGACTTGTGCGGTACTGGATGAGGCGACCTTATACTTCACGGGTGGTGGTGGTGGTGAAGTGTTTACGGGGTGGGAGTCTATTTGCAAGTGTGAACCGTACGGTTTGAGCGGGTGAGTCATGTCTCCAAATCTCTGTCCATTTCTTCAGCAGGCCCTCTCGACGACGCGCATTGGCATACGATGCGGCAAGCGAGTCAATGTGACGGGTGGCTGCTGTTGCGAGATCATCGGCACGGTCATTGCCTTTGATATTATGATGGACTGGAGTCAAGCAATCTCGATGCGAGAAAAAGAACGCCGCTATGAATTCTTCGATGGTTCGACGAATCTGTAAAGCAATATATTGTGAGGGTCCCGATGCAGCTGCATATGCGGCTTGCAAGCTTGAACCACGGACTCGTTGTTCACGTAGAAACGAAGGCGGTTCCCTTGCAAAGTGTATTACTTGCGTTCAAGATGCCCGTAAGAGAGCCGACATTTCTGCGTCATAGACTTCTGTCTTGGAGCCCATTCCCTCTCGGCCCCACAATACTTTGCGTCCTCTGTGGTACCCAGTCCATCGCGCTCCTGCCCTTTTTTTTTTTTTTGACTCCTCGTTTATTGTCCGTGGGGGCGTAGCCTTATGTTAGACATACATGCGGTGTTTTGTAACTATGGTACTCTATGTTCGCTCATGGTATAGTAATCCTGTAATCCTGGTCCAGGCTTGCGCGAGGACGATCAATGCCGTCTGTAGGCGATTGGGTGGATGGCTAAGCACTTAGCGCATCGTATGGGGGTCACTGCTTCTTTGGGGGGCTCACATCTCCGAAAGTATTCTCTAGGCGTTTCGTTCGAGCGATATACTTGAGGACTGCCTTGATGCTCTTTCTTTCGTTCAGGAGGCCTTTGAGGCTGTTTGCGCGCGTTCCTAGTTCGGCCTTCATTATCGATCTCTGTCTCGCGTATGCTGGCCCCTGGGCATGCGATTAGGAAATGGTGTACCGATTCCTCTCTTTCTTCGCAGGCTGGACACGTCGGGGGCTCCTGCCCTTACCTCTCTGTCGACCGATAACCTCCTAAGATTGGTCGGGATGTTGGAGTATGAAAGGAAGACTTTTGAGGAGTCGGGCTGGGGCGTTGTACGTTTGGATTTACCTAAGTGATAGTGTTCGGGATTCGCCGAAGCCGATCCCAGTGACCAAAGGTCTAAATTTGCTTTGGAGAGTCCGTCTTCATAAAAATGCTTGGAGTGAGTGCTCGTCGGACGACTTTGTTGTCGTACTCTAGGCAACGTCTTCCTCGTCCTGCTCGTCTTTATTCAACTCCTACAAAAACAATAAATGCACCTGCTACCGCATTCGCCCAAGTCCCTCTCCCCCATCCAGATTATCCTTCCCTGTTGGCGCAGAGGGAAGTACCGGCAAACCACCTTGTAGCCATGAATGGCTTTCTGAAGCGCAGAATGCCGTACACAATTCTGCCAACTCCCCTTCCAGATGACCGTGCTTCGGCTTTGAACAGCTTCTACTTCACTGATTCTCCAACTCAGGACCAGCTCGCTGTCATGGATGCATGTTTGCATAACCTGTACGACGTTCCCCGTGCAAAGCAGATCTTCGATCAACTTAGAACTAGCAAGTCTCGCGAGCCCTTGCTCGAGTCTCGTATATACAATTCTTTCTTGGAGGCTTATATCCACATGGCGTTTGTCAAGGAGCCCGAGGATAGAACTTTGTGGGTCGAGGACGCGTGTCACCTTTACGACCTCATGGAAAAGGGTACGGATAGAGTCCACCCGACTGCTTCCACATATGCTATCATGCTGTTAGCGTGGAGACGGTACGCTTCATTCATCTCCTTACTTTATTACTCTGACCACTCATTCTAGATTTAATCCCGAGTCCGACACGCCCGTCCATCTGTCCGACTTGCCCAACCCGACAACCCTCCTTAGCAACATCGTAGAGCGAGACATCTCACCCACTGCCGTCGTTGCCGATCGCGTTTTGGCATCGTCAGAAGAAGCCTCGGATATCATAAAACTCCTCACTAAATCTTCGGTAGATCTGAACCATCCTCGCGTACTGGCTGAACTCGGTCAGGCAGAATTCCTGGGGAGTCATGTCCCAGACCCATTGGAGGGCGTCCCAGAGGTCAAGCCTGTTGTACGACTCGCTGTATGTATTGCGTTCTTTCGCTTGCATCTCGCTTACATCTCCCCAGACACCCTCAGAAGAACTTTTGGATGAAAACGGGAATGTAATACCTGCGGAGGCTCAGGAAGAAGTTCCCTTCAACCTCAATAACCTCCGCAGCCACTTGGCTCAGGTTACCCTTGCACGACGTGTCCTCCCAGAAGACCTGGCTTCCCGACAGAAACTCCTAGAAGAATCTGTCTACGACGTTGCAGTAGAGCGCCTCCGTCACGAAGCCAAACTTTTCGACGACCTAGGTCTAGGCAACCGCGAACTTCATCGTGCAGATTTGCAAAAGTGGATGTGGGACTGGCACCAAAAGCTCAAGAAGCGTCTCGAGGCAGAAATACAAGAGATCATCGCTGCGGAAGCAAAAATCTGTAAGCATATATACGCCTGTCAGGCATTTATATTAATCGCCAGCTAGCTCAAAACAAGCAAGTTCAACAAATGGGCCCTTTCCTTTCCCTTGTCAAACCCGAGAAACTCTCCCTCATCACTATCCTTGAGATCATGCGCCTCCAAGGCAGTGGTGGTGTCTCAGACGGAATGAAAACTGCCCGTGCGCTGCTCACCGTCGGGCGCGCTGTTGAGAATGAGTACAAAGCTGAGATGTGCAAGCGCAACCATATCGCCATCCCTTCGCATGCCCGGCCAAGCGAGTTCACAGGTTATTTCACGGGCCTCGGGTACAAGGACTTGCACGCGCGCCGGATGACGGCTGCAAAGTACATGGAGGACAGCGAGGAGTGGACATCAGAGTGGACGCAGGTCCTCAGGGTGCGCGTCGGGAGTATCCTCGTAGATTGTCTCATGGATTCGGCAACGATTGAGCGGACTGCTGTTGATAAGCGTACCAACGAGGAGATGTAAGTCTGCTTGTCTCTTGCATGTTGCATCAGCTGAAGACTCTTTGCAGTAAAGAGAATCAACCAGCGTTCTACCATGCTTATGAATATGTGCGCGGGCAGAAACTTGGTGTTATTCGGTTAAATCCCGTGGTTTCAGAACGCATAGCAAAAGACGGCTTGCGCGAAACGCTTCACCCACGTCACCTGCCTATGCTCGTCAAGCCCAAGCCATGGCTTAACCACGACCAGGGCGGATATCTCTACAATCGATGTGGGTATACCTGCCAGCCTCTATCAACGGCTCGCTAACATTGTTAATTCACTAGCTGCCGCCATGCGTTTCAAAGACTGCCAAGAACAGCAAACTTACCTGGAGCATGCAACCGCGCTCGGTAACGTGGAGCTCGTGTACGCAGGACTCGACGTTCTCGGTAGCACGCCTTGGAAAATCAACCGGAATATCTTCGACATCGTACTCAAAGTCTGGAACTCTGGTGAGCGGCTGTGCAAGATACCCCCAGCAGCATACGACCAGCCAGAGCCAGAAAAGCCCCCAAACATGAACACGGATATCAAAGCCAAGAGCGTGTACGGGACGCGTCTGAAGGCTTTCATGCAGGACAAAGCGAACAACCATTCTGATCGGTGTAGCGTCAACTATAAGATCGAGATTGCGCGCGCTGTAAGTTTTTATCTTATTGTTTCGCGCCAGCAATTTGACGAAAAATGAAAGTTTCTGGGTGATACCATGTACCTTCCTCATAACCTCGATTTCCGGGGACGCGCGTACCCCATTCCTCCCCATTTCAACCACATTGGCGATGACCTCAGCCGTGGGCTCCTTATGTTTGGTGAAGCGCAGCCCCTCGGCGAAAAAGGCTTGCGGTGGCTCAAAATTCACCTTGCAAACTTGTACGGGTTCGATAAGGGGAACTTTGACGAGCGCGTCAAGTTTGTGATGGATCATATTGAGGATGTATATGATAGCGCTGAAAAGCCTCTCGACGTGCGTCTCCACCTTCTTATAATGGTGTCTTGGTGCTGATGCGTCGAACAGGGCAACAGGTGGTGGGTGAAAGCTGACGATCCGTGGCAATGTCTCGCAACATGCATGGAACTGCGCGCGGCGCTCGAATCAGGTGATCCACATGCATACATGTCGTCCCTTCCGGTGCATCAGGACGGGACGTGTAACGGGCTACAGCACTACGCCGCTCTTGGTGGTGATGTCAAAGGTGCTGCACAGGTCAATCTGAGCGTGACAGACCGCCCGTCGGACGTGTACACGTACGTTGCGAACATGGTGGAGAAGGTACTTCAGGAAGATCTGAACAATGGTGATAAGTATGCAGCTATGCTTTCTGGTCGGGTTTCGAGGAAGGTGGTTAAGCAGACTGTGAGTGATTGTTTCGTTGATTGATTGGGGAGTTGTGAGCTGATGTGGGGAGGCAGGTGATGACTACTGTGTATGGGGTGACTTATATCGGTGCTCGCGAGCAGATTGAAAGGCAGCTTAAGGATAGGAAGGATATTCCAGAGGAAGAGTGTTGGGGTGCTAGTGCTTACCTTGCCAAGAGGGTGTGTATTCTCTCTCATACGACAACCTTAGACTTACTCGTCTATCCAAAGGTACTCTCTTGCATTGGTGATCTGTTCTCAGGAGCCAAAGCCATTCAAACATGGCTAAACCTCTGCGCCCGTTTAATCTCGAAGTCTATTCCAGCCGAGCGCGTCCCAGATGCATTGCAAGCTCACAAAGGACGCAAGAAGCATGGTTCTTCGCTCCCTAAGAACCGTATCAGGAAAGAACAGATGTCGTCTGTCGTGTGGACGACGCCCCTCGGCCTGCCCATTATACAGCCCTACCGCAAGACGAAGCGCAAGCAGGTCATGACAGCCATTCAGAGCGTGTTCATCTCCGACCCTAATGCGCCTGCTGAAGTGAACGCTGTCAAGCAGGCGTCTGCGTTCCCGCCCAATTTCATTCATAGTCTTGATGCTACGCATATGATGTTGACTGCCCTCGAGTGTCGTGTAGGTTCCGTCGGCTTTGGATTTTATTATTATTGATGAATGTGTCTATAGACTCAGGGCCTAACGTTTGCGTCTGTGCATGACTCCTATTGGACGCATGCTAGCAGCATCGACAAGATGTCTGAAATCATCCGAGACACGTTCATCGCGCTGCATTCTTCCGATGTGCTTGAGAAATTGGCTACGGAGTTCCGAACTCGATATGCATCCCACAAAGTTCCTCTCGCATCGCTCCGCAGCGGACAGCTGTTGAAGAACCTCCAATCTGCTGGCGTGCGTATTGTAGCTTCGTCTGAACAGGCAAATGCGCTCCGTCAAGGCGGGTTTACGTCGTTTGACAACATCATTGATGTTTCGGACAAAGAAGCCGGATCCATCGCCCAAATTTCAAAGAAAACGGAGACCGAAGCTCCGCAGTCTGCGCAGACTGAAGCTCCGAAGCCTATGCAGGCTGAGACGCCGAAGCCCAAGACAGGAAAACGCGGACGACCCGTCAAAAACGTGGTCATGATCGAAGGCGCCAAAAAGGATGTTTCGGCAGTTATGGACCACGAGGAAGGTGCTGATGACTGTGCGAGCGAGGACGACGTTGATTCGATTCTGGTTGATAAATTTGTTGACTTGGGCGCTGTGCTTCCGCCTTTGCCGAAGAAGGGTGATTTTGATGTGGAGACCATCAAGAAGTCGCAGTACTTTTTTTCATAAGTCGCTACGTTTCGCTGTTCTTGTTTTCGGTCCTGCATGCTTCATTACTCCGCAATACGTACGCCTTGCATTTGCATATTCATCGCATTTATTCTTCTTATATATCTTATCTGTCACATAGACCTAGTTATACTTAATAGAGACATGTTCAGAGTAATTTCGAAATATGGATTCTACTTATGTGGATCCAGGGTATTACATCAAGGTCACCATCAGGGTAGGCATACAAGAACAAAAGACCGCAGTTCTACGAGTTTGCGAGCTGGTTGTATGGTTCCGCCCGAGAAATTAATGAACTCGCGAGGGAAAGCGCGCATTAGGGGCGCATGTTGGTTACCGCATTTGGACAGACGCTTTGCACTTTGCAAGCTGCTGACTGCGATGGGGAACAACAATATTGCCAGCTCATGGCTGCTCATGCGTGCGTGGTTTCCTGCGGCGATCTAGAGGATATACAGGGTCATCCACATTTAATTCACAGGTACCATTGCCGAATCTCAGGGTGGGGGAAGCGGAGTTTTAAATATGAACATACTTGGATCATGGAAATCGGTTCGAGTTGGGGTTTGCTGCTCGCCATCATCAACAACCTCGACGCCTGTCATTCCGACGTCTTAAGCGTACGGGTCCTTACTTTCTTTTAAACCACACAGTCTCTTCAGGTTACACTCCTTCCGACGTTATTATGGACCAAACCTTTGACGCTTTCGACAAAGTTCAAGAATCCAATACGGCAGCCAAACAGAGGGTTAGTGAACTTTTGGTTGCTTTGACTAATGTTCATATTTGCATCTAGTTTGAGTCATTCAAGATGGGTGGTGGCGCTCCAGCCAATAGTTTAAACAATTTCATTCCAAAGCATTCACACGGACGATCTCGCTCTCGCAACAGTTCAATCTCTTCTCTTTCAACATTATCTATTTCTGCTTCTGCACCTTCATTCTCCTCTCCAGTTGAATTTTCCTTCAACAACGTACCTTCAAATGCACCCCCTTCAAAGCGCCCAAATTCCCATCACAGGCGTCGTTCTTCTGTTTCAACTCGCCGCGAGTCGGCAGAGCTTATGGGCGTGTCACTTCCTGACCTTCCGGCAGCTAATTCAGATGATAACGTAAATCTTGGCGACAGGGATTCCATTCGTCGCAGGGCACTCTGGGCTCTTGAAGGAAAGCCTGAACTTGCTTTCTCCAAGGTCGAAATTCCTGATATCACATCCCCCGATTTGACAAAGTCTTTTGAGTTTCGTGAGTTTTGCCTTGTTTGATCCTACAACCTATATTTACAAATGACATGTAGCAACTAAGCCATCTTTCCCTCCTGGTACTGGTATCAGTGGGCATGGTATTAGTAGCCTCATGAGCAAGCGTGATTCATTCGGCAAAATGTTTCCTTCTACTTCTACCTCCAAAGATCAGCTTCAGACACTAGTCGAGGAGGAAGAGGAAGAAGAGGAATCCCAAGAGGAACGACCCGCTCAAGTTGCCGAGGTTGTCGAGGAACTTACGGAAGCTCCCACTGTTCCACTCGTTACTTCAGCCTCTACAGTGACCAAGTCTGCTTCACGTCACCGTCCTGCCAGCCTCAATCTCAGGCCTCTCTCTCTTGTTTCTGGAAATGCTGCCAGTTGCACACCCGGAAATCTCCCCACGCCCACTCTTACGCCGAATCATCTGCCCAATGGTCTGAGATCTCTCGCCTTGACATCCGGCTCCGACGCCTCGCTTATGAACGCCAAGCTCACGAAAAGCAGTACGAAACGCCACTCCACTGTCACATCTTCTTCTTCCAGTTCCTTTAGTCTCGCTTCACGTCGCTCTTTTTCGTCCGAAAGCTCCTCACTTTGCGACAACAGCAGGAAACGCAGCAGCATTTCATACAAACGCTCTGTTGCCTCCATTCCTCGCGATATGAGTGTTTTGCCCACACCTGATTCGACTCCCACCGAGCGTCGGTTTTCGGAATTAAACGATGTCGAATGCGTTGCAGAACAGCCCCTTACCACAGCCGAGCAACATTTTTTATTTAGATCTCACAACGTGCTCCTGGCTCGTATAATGGATCTCGAGCGCACGCTACGTTCGCGATCAATGTCCCGATCGCGTCCCCTTTCCATAGCTTCGGAAGCTTCGGCGGCGTCGTCCGAACCAAGCGACGAGATGCTGCAGCTGATTTCCGATCTGAAGGCTGAGCGTGACGAGCTGAAGAGAGACGTAGATGGATGGCGCATGCGTGTAGCTGATGCAGACAAACAAGCTGGCGTCCTGGCAAGGCGAGTTGAGGCTGAGAGAAGAGAGGCCTGGGTGGCTCGCTCGCGGCTTGGTCTACTGGAAGTTGAGAAGCGTAGCCTGGACAAGGCCCTCAGTGGCAAGAATGCAGAGCTCCAGCAATCAATAAGCCAGAGCGAGCAATTTAAGAAGGAATGTGATGGCATGAAGGAGGAGCTGGACAGGTTGCGTGCTCGTCTCCGAGATGCTGATAACGCAGTTGATGAGGTCACCCGCCTCCGCGCCGCGCTCGAACAAGAGCGAACCAGGCGCGCGGAGCTGGAAAAAGTTCTTGACGACGCTGGATTACTTAATACACCCACCATTCCATTTTCTGTTGGTGGGCAGGACAAATGTTCAGTGCCTAGTCAGTCTTATGGCACCCGTCCTCGTGGACTTGGCTTCCAGTCCATCGACTCTGACGGCTCTTCAACCGATGTCGAGTCTGTCGACCAAAGCTTCACTAAGGCTGAATTGACCCTCGATGCTGTCACAGAGGAAGATGAGGACGAGGACAGCTGCGACTTTTCTGACGAGGAGGATGAGTTGGCTGGTTACGAAGATGCAGAGGACTCCGACCTTAGTTTCCAGAGTCCAGATGGCTCGTCCATTGGCTCTGGAGACGAACTCGATGTCATGCCAGTCTCGGTCCTGAACGAGGCTACAAACCGACTCGACTCATTGTCCAATCATGCCCCGCCGAAGTCTTTGCATTCTCGACACAATTCACTTTCTAAGACGTGGACGTTCCCCAGGGGTCAGCCTGTCACAGTCAAACGTGATGTTGATGAGGTCGATCGGTTCTTTGGATGCCTCGATGACGTCGAAAATTCCCCCCCATTTGGTTCTGAGGAGATGGGCAAAGTGATGTTCACGTCGACGTTCGGTCTTTCCTGCGATGATGACGATGACTTGCCACCCTTTGTCATCCCTTCAGACGTTGGCACTGTCGTCGACCTTCCGACGTCGAGGAGCCTTGATATTGTGCCGGAAGAAGACGAAGACAATGAAGGCGAAGCTGATGACGAAAATGATGGCGAACTCCTTGGCGAGGAAGTCGAGGGCGGGATCCGTTTCACATTCAACCCTCCGCCAACTGCCTGCAGTCCTCCGCCTGTCATTTGCATCACACCTCCGACGGAGTCTGAGTCAGCATCTGTTGCAAGAAAACCTGTCATGTTCTATGAGCCTTTTGATGACGAGGAAGATGATGCTTCTCCCTTCACTTTCCCTCAGTCCAGGGTACAGGAGCCGATCACTCCGCCGTCCTCTTCGCCGCCGACTTTGGAGAGCAGCAGCCGTCCATCGAGCCGGACAAGTAACTCGCCATCATCGATTCCTCGTGCAACTTCACTGCGCTCCTTCATGCCGCTCACACCACCATCTTCAGCTACACCGCCCAGAAAGGCTGATCGTTTTAATGTACTAGCAGACTATCCGGCGACGTCATTTATGACCCCTCCGTCACGGCGCGGTGGGGCCACCCCGTCCTTCATTCCTCAACCGATCTCGTCATCGCCATCCAAGATCTTCAGTCCTTCGAAATCTCGCGTTCCTGTTCCGCCGATGCGCTCCAAGGGTGCTATAAATGGTTCGGCATTTAAGCCTCACCTTAAATCATCCATGAGTGGGTTCTAACTTTTTCTCTTTGGTTTTCACAGCCAACGGAACTCTCAGATGCTACGGTGCCTCTGAGGAGATAGCAGAAGCAAAATCAGATACCTCCGACACTTGTGAATACCCCGACCAATATGCCTCGACTTCATCTTTATCGTCAATTATGTCTTCACCGCTTGCGGCACGAATTTCATTCCAGACATTGTCAAATTTTATTCCTCTCTCGTGGACGCCGGGTGCGGCTGCGGTTGCGTCGCGCACTACGCCTAGGACCTCGACTGATGATGTTGCAGAGGCAGCATCACCATTCACTAGTGCCTGTCCTGGTGTACGATGCTCGATCGAAAGGAGATTTGTTTCTAGGGATCAGCAATTAGAGAAGCTGAGGAATCGACTGGGCAATTACCATATTAATGGCATAGGACGCTGTCTTGCGGTCGCTCCTTGTTGTGCTTGCAAGGGCACCGACGTTTTCTTGTGAAGAATCCTGCCAGTACGTTCCCTAATATATGCCTGTCCTAGTCGTATGCCTTTTTCTTTCCTATGTCCCCCCTACATCTCCGATTGACGTGTCATATCCTCTCATTTTTCTTTGTCGTGTTATGACTGCCCGTGGAGGGGCAAGTCATGTTATCATGTGCCAATACTGTTGTCTTTGTATTATATTATTGCGTACCTTCTAAGAATACTTGAGGACAGTCTTCATTCATGCTCATATCTTTATTTGTCACGTTTATGCATTTCTTGGGTCTTATCGAGCGATTGTGAGATTATGGAAGAGGGCTATTGTCAAACACGGTAGGTTTCCCACCTCCCAAAAAAGTTCTCGCTGAGCCCCCTTTCTTTCCATTAATCAATTATGCATGCCTCGGACGCCGTTCCTACATGGTGTCTTGAGCTTTCCGCTATGGGGTGTTCTAGAGTTTCACGTTGACCTGTGTTGACATCTCTATCCGGTATCCGGTCAGAATCGAAAAGAGCTGAGACTGCGTCCTGCGGTCACTGTGAGAACAGATACAGCGAACATTGAAAAATACCTAGCCCAGAGGAAACACGAGAAATTAGATTAGTCACTCCATGGACCATCGTACTCCGCAAGGTAATTGCACTTCCCCCTGTCTTGTTTCATCACAGAATCCAGATGGATAGGAAATCAAATACTACAACCATCGTAGAGTTATGGCGTCTCCGAGCTGATTCCCTGCTGGGCGAGGGAAGCTTTGTATCTCTATGCTGTCTTCCGTTATTCTAGTATGCTTGACATTTTCTTAGGGACGGGTGTACACGGCCACTCGAGTAGCTACTGGTCAGATCATGGCTGCTAAGAAGTCTCGAGCATCTATTGCACTTAAATCTACCCTTTTGAATCCCGAACGACGGGTTCTTCAGCGGCTACAGGGCACCCTCTCATCCCAAGAGTCATTGCCTATGGACATTTGGAACATTTCGAGTATCTTGCTATGCAGCTCCTTGGGATGAATCTTGATGAAGTGCGGGCACACCATTCTCTACCGGTAATAAACACCTTAGTGGTTGCTGATCAGATGATATGTAGCATGAGCAATCTCTGATCCATCAGTAGGCTGATGGTGACCTTGCGCTAGATCTCAGCTCTCGAACACATACACAAGAATAAACTTGTCCACTGTGACCTGAAACCCGGGAACATAATCCTCCATCATCCTCCACCCCACTGATCCCAAGCGCTTGTACCTGGTCGACTATGGGCTTGCCTGAGCTATTTCGCATGAGGCTCAACCCAGCCTCTCCATGGATGTACCCCTGATATCGCATGGCATTGGTACGCTGGAGTATGTCAGCCTGAACATGCACCATATTATTCGTAAGCTGGCCCAGTAATACGCCCAGTATTATGGGCTTCTCTCTTACCTGACAAGACTGTAGGACCGGCTCCTCGTGATAATATAGAATCTCTTGGCTATGTGCTCCTCAGTCTTGCTCGGGGAGACCTTCCACGGACATACAACACTCGACATGGAACAAGCAAGGATCGGGAAGCTCAGGTTCGGATCAAAAAGCAGCAATATAACGTCACTGACCTGGCCCCCGATGGACTACCTTGCTTTGGCCAAATGATTGACTATGCACGCGGCTTGAAGTTTGATTAACTACCAGACTATGAACTGTTGCGTGTACAAATACAAGAAACTCGTGCACTAGCTGGCTTACTGGACTCTGCTATAATCAAGTGGGATGTTCCAGCTGAGGCTTCGTCAGGTCTGGTGATTTTCACTGGACATATTCTTTTTTGATCGAGCGCTCCTCTATAGACTCTTTATCACAGTCACGTCCCCTTATGTGCGTGGATACCATTTCCCTCTGCCCTGGACAGATTGTATGCTGCCAAATTGACGTTCGCACAACGCTTGAGGGCTACAGCGCTCGAGTTGGTGATCCATTGTTCTGGCGGGATCCCGGTCTCTCCCCTGAAAAATGGGATACAGCAGTCCGCCCTGCAGTTATTCTCAGACAGACGAAGCAAGCTCCAGAGTATTGTAGTTGTCTGTATCGGACAAGGAGCTCTCTCTTCCATTGACATGAATGTTGTGCCCATCTCGTCCATACCTGCTGAGGGTAGTTTGACACCAAGTCCTGCTTAGCCCCTCTCCAACTTCTACTACTAAATATTTCCTCGGCAGATGCAATTCTCGTGCTACCCTGGCGAGGAACTTTACTTTTCTTCTCATACTTGAATTGTAAAAGCTAATTTGATGTGGTTAGGTTCAACCTGTTCCTTCTCCCTGGACAATCAGCGAAGCCGACATCAATATCCTCCTTCAGAAGTTTAACAATAACACCTTTGCAAGCACGTTACCGCACATGGACCAATTAGCTGCTTACGAACACCCCTTTGTCAAGGTAACTGCATTTGGGCCAGATTTTTATCATGGTAATGGGGAAGGCAAGCCTATCGAATGGGGAGGACGCAGAGCATGGTTCGATGAGTGGAAATCTGTCAAGAAGCGTCGTGAGGAACTTGATCATGGGTCGAACAGTTATAGTCGCAGTGCTTTGCCTGACAGTTATTTTAACTCAGACTTCGAGAGATGGGGGGATTATCAGACAGAACTGAGCTCATCTGTGACAGCGGGTGTGGATGATGCTGGGTTACCTCTCCTGCCCCTGATTGTTGATGTCGAGATGTCTCATGATGTGAGATTTATGTAGGGTTTTGTGATGGCATGCTGTACAGTCCTATAAGTGTATATTGACCGGCACTGTAATGTCATTGGGAGATGACTCGGAGTACTATAGGATTTCGGGATAAGTGAGCGCATTCTGGCACTACGGGGACTCCCGGCTGGTAGGCGTGGGAACAACGCGAGAGCAATTCGGTTAATCCAGAAACCAGCTTGAGGCCTCAGCAACTTCAACGTTAACCACCATGGTAGCACCCCGGGGAGCACGCACTTTCATGCGCAACTGGTTTGCCATCGAGGTACTTTTCCCGTAATCTGTGCTTGCGTGAGCTGACCGGTTTACTGCGCTCAGGCAATTCCTATGTGAGCTCGTATCTCCGCGTTGCTAAAGTTGAATTTTATTGACGACTGAACAGCTACGCCGTTATTGGTTTGGCCGTCGGGGGTGCAGGCTGGTATTTGACCCGCCTCGCTCGTGGTCCTACGGGTATGACATACCTTCCTTCCGACTTTATTCGCGTCTGCTAACGAACGCGTGAACAGTCGTTTGGACGAAGAGTAACCCTACTCCCTGGAACGATGTCAAACAAGATGAAAACATCAAAATGTTGGATGTTAACTCGAGATTCGCAAAGAGGTACGTCGTATACACGGTGCATAAGATTCCAGAGCTGTGCTAACCCATTGGTATTACCAGCTGGTCGAGGGACAAGCTATAACTTAAGTTTGCGCTGGAGGAGTGATATACCTTTCTTTCAGTCGTGCTCGTTGTCATAATACAGTTCAATTATATTCTGGAATCTGTTTTCCTCCATGGCGGTTTCATGTGGCCGTGTCATGTGTTTCGGGCCGGATAGTTGCTTTTAGTATTTGGTCTTGGGACCAGACTGAGATAGTGTTAAAAGACAACGTTGAACTGATTGCAATTATCTCAATCCCTCATTTGACGATCTGCTCCCATCTTTCCAGTGGTATGGTGGCCCACTTCGACGCTCCTGATCCTGATTATCCTCTTCCTCCTCTCAATGAGATACCAGATGATGATGCTGACAGGCCGAAGGAAGCATACAAGCTGGTAACTCACATGCTCGATATCTCGGCTCCGTTCTGACTCTCGATCATCAGACTACGACGCTGAATGGCTTCCCTGCGATCATCTTCGGCACTGCTACATTTTCCCGTATCTATAACGAAGCCGATCATATCTCCGGAGTGACACCCTTGCGGGCTGCCAGACTGGCTCTACGGTATGTGGCTTGCTAAGCGACGCGGAATGTATTTTCTGAGAAGCCGACAGCTATGGTTTGAACGTATTCGATACTGCGCCATTCTATGGGGATTCCGAGATCATCCTTGGGAACGCTCTTCGAGCTTTGAGGGATGAATTCCCTCGGGATTCGTATACATTGGTACGTGTACTCATCCAATGGTGCAGGAGGGTTAACAGTAACGCATGTAGATCACTAAAGTCGGCCGCTATCCTACCGGATTTGATTATACCCCTGAGGCTATCGAAAGTAGTATTGCGCGTAGTCTTCGGCGCCTGCACACCAACTACCTCGACGTCGTATACTTGCATGATGTCGAGTTCGTTGCGGACGAGAAGCTCCCTAGAAGAGGAGGAAACCATGTTGCTGCTCTGGGCCAAGAGAAGGAACAATACGGGTTGAATGAAAATCAGGAGAATGAAACTTATACAGACAAGGACCACAAGATCTTGTCGGCTGTGAAGAAACTTTTTGAGCTGCGAGATGACAGAGGCGTCATTAAGCGCGTTGGGATCAGCGGTGAGTGCACTGCACTATCAATTTTCTCATGATAAACGCGTATCAAGGCTTCCCACTTCCAACTCTCTTACGTCTTGCAATTCTCATCCAGAAGCGCCTCGGTAAACCAGTGGATCTCGTGATGTCCTACTGCCACCTCACCCTCCAGAATAGCACCCTCGAGCAATTCAAATCCGCATTCGGCCCACGCGCTGGAGTGAAGCAAGTTATCACTGCCTCGCCGATAGCCATGGCTCTCTTGCGGCCTTCGCCTCTTCAGGTGCACCCAGCGCCACTCGAGATCAGGGAGGCTGCGAAGAGGGCTGTACAGCTCAGTGAGGAGTGGGATGCGTCTGGGACTGGTCTGCCCGACTTGGCGCTGCAGTATACGTTTGCGCGGGCGAGGGAGATTGGGGTGCCTGTCGCGGTGGGGCTTAGCACACTTGAGGAGGTCCATGCGAGTGTAAAGGCTTGGCATGAGGTAGATGCTGAGGGGTTAGCGACGAAGGAGGAGTGGGTTACTAGGGTTAAGAGCGTGCAGGACTTGTTCAGGGATGTGCAAATGCTGGACTACTCTTGGGCTACACCTTGATTTAAGTTGGTGAGGGCGGGCAGACATGTACAATTAATTTTGCGAGAATAGTCATGGAGCAGTAGTTGAAAGTGTCGATAGAGCAAATGATATTTGAACTGGTACAAAACAAAACAACTACAGTAGTATGATTCAAGAATGAATGCATGACCGCGCAAATCACCGTGTCTTGATAATCCCTGCGTTGATGAGTTTCATAATCTTCTGGCGTACGACAGGGTTTTTCATGTGATCTTGTAATGCGCCAGGATTGCCTTGCGCTTGCTGCAAAATTTGCTGCATCACGGGGTCGCCCATGATTTGCTGCACAAGAATTTTTGGTTAAAACCATAACTATATAGCAAGATCGGATAACACTCACAGCAACTTCGGGATCCTTCATGGCTCGCTCGAGGGTCTGTTCCTCCGTCTCGTCGGCCCGCTGGGTAAACAAGGCTTGCTGGATCTTGAACTCCTGAGCTTGAATCTCCTGCGCGTGTGCATTGGCGGCGTCGGCTGACGAAGCGGCTTGTAGAGCTTCAAGAGCCTTACTATAGTCACGCATTGTTTGCAAAATCGTAGCTTTCCGGATATATGCCTTGACTGAAACAATGTTCAAAAATGGCCTACGGAGAATCTGACGCAATCAAAACTCACCGAATGCAGGATCAACCTCGATTGCTTTGTCGGCATCCTTCAGCGCCTCCGCCAGTGCCATGAGTTTCATGTACGCTGCTGCCCTGTTGTTGTACCCTCTTGCATCGGAGGGATCACGCTTGATACTCTCTTCATACAATTTCACGGCCTTTGCAAAGTCACCACTCTTGAATGCGGCATTGCCCTCCTCGCGCGCAACGGCAGACTTGGCGGGGTCGATGTACGCATGCCGCTCGGTCTCGGCGATGGCTTTCTCGGTGGCTTGGAGCTTTGCGAGGATGGTAGCGTCACGGTGTTCAGAGAGTGACTTTTGGAAGTACTTCTTCGCGGACACTAGGTCGTTCTTTGCGGTGTACGCAGTCCCGATGCGGCCAAAAATTTTGGCGATAATTTTGTAGTCTGCGCGAAGCTGAATCCTGTGTTAGAAGACGTCTGATGCATGGAAGAGAACGACTTACTCCTCGGCCCTCCTCAACAGCCAACTCGCACGTTGCGATACATTGATCGTACTCCTTCGCCTCGAGATATGCAGCACCGAGATTGCCGAGGAACGTGATGTCCTTTGGCCACAGATCCCAAGCCTTTTTGAAGTGTTCTGCGGCTTCGGAAAAGCGTTGTGCCTTGTAGTGCTCTGTGCCCTGAGCCTTTGAGGCGAGTGCGTCTGCCTTGGCTTTGGCCTCCTCAATGTCTTCATCTGTCATCTCAACATCTTCAGGCTCGGGTGCTGGTGCTGGTGCTGGCGCTGGCGGAGTCTTCGATGTGGATGCAGATGGAGACCGACGTGTTCGAGAACTCGGGGGAGGAAGGTTGAAACCGGG
The DNA here is from genome assembly GCA_016695465.1 of Suillus americanus. Taxonomy (NCBI): domain Eukaryota; kingdom Fungi; phylum Basidiomycota; class Agaricomycetes; order Boletales; family Suillaceae; genus Suillus; species Suillus americanus. Next base: position 88,216 of record MU178012.1, on the reverse strand, counting down.
TGGGAGCCCGTCGGAGTCGTCGTCGCGCGAGAAACCTTGCATATCGATGCCCATGGCGACACCAAGGACGTCGATCATGCGGGGGTCTGACTGGAGAGCTCTATAGGGAAAGGGAATGGTTAAGTGTTGCCAAGGAACAGGGGTTTTTGAGCTAAACGTACGAATCAGCGAGTGCGGGGTTTTGTTGGAAGAGTTTAAGCTAAGATGGTTGTTTAGTTATATTGAGCGGGACGTTTGGAGATGATCTACCTTTTGCACGAACGCTGGGTCAGCGAGATGTTTTTGTGTTCGGGGATTAGTTGCCAGCTTGCCAATGAGATTTGGGTCTGCAAACATTTTTCCGAGGCCCAAGGGCTCAGATACATCCCTGCCTGGATTCAGCAGCACGTCCATCAGTGACTGTTTCATCTAGATGGAGGAGGATAGCCTACCCTTTGCATCTTTCACCTCTTGTAAACCCTTGCGCAAGGCAGGGCTGTCCTCGAACTTAAGACCAGCTTCATATGCCTCGACAGCCTCATCATATCGTCTTGCACCGTGCAATGCAGCTCCTTTTCTCGCGTAGCCTTTGGACCACGACTGATTGAGCTTGATACACTTGATCACCGCATGGGCATCAGCATGCCAGATCCGAATACAATAGGGCACACCTGTTCTGCGTCCTCTAGCGCTGTAGCCCACTGCTTCTTGCCAGCTTTCGCGGCGCTCCGATTTGAAAAGAGGACATGGTTGGAAGGGTCGATGGCGATGGCAGCTGTGAATAGCTCGATCGCCTTGTCGTAGTCCTTGGCAGAAAAGGCCTTGTTGCCCTGGTCTTTCAGCGCATTTACCTGTATAAGTGTTTGTTCGCGTTAAATTGTCTGGTTAGACAATGATTTGGATGGGTATGTTATACACACATCTGACATGCTCGTTGAATTGAGGTTGGTAGAATTCTTGTGTTGTGGTGAAGATGGATCTTTCAGACTATGCGTAGTCTTTCACAGCTTGTTACTTCCCCTCTGTCCTGATACTTTTATACAATCCGTATCATCACCATATTCGTCATGGACTCAGAATCAAGGAACTTTCTAGAATCTTCCAAGGATTCAAGCGCCCAAAATCGTTATCTTAATCTTATCAGATTAACCATCCGTAGGTACTCTTGGAATGTCGTTCACGCGTCTCTAGTATGACCTGGAAGGCAGTCAAACACACTATTCTCACTTTGCCATGCAGCGGTACATTCTCAAAGACAAGAGCCATGAACCCTACCAGTCATGCACTAATATATTGCGCTTCTGATAATTTGTGTCTCTTCATTCTTCACCGTGATCTCTTGTGCGTCAATCATGATCTTTTTCAACCTGGCAGCTGTCCAGGAATCATTGACACTCGGGCTGCATTGCTCAGAACCCATCACGAATGCGATTTGAGTAAAACAGTGGTGACGCGCAAGCCTTGTTGCATGAGTTAGTCGCGTCTAGTTATTTATCGGCGTAGATCATGCATGGGCCGAAGAACCTGTGATACGCGAGGGAGAGTGAGGTTGGTTAGGCGAGATATGTACCATTCGTGAAAGCCATCTTGTCCTGCGTGGTACGAGTGAGTAGAGTGAGTGAAGAATATGATATTACTTACGGTCATAGGGTCATAGGCTTGTTCTTTGTTTTGGGACTGAGAAATGATGATCTCGGGAAGGAGGTTCGTGAAAACGTAAATATTTGAACTGTTCTGGGATCATGAACCAGTCATGGCATTCCTCGAGGGAGACAATAAATTATCTACTAGCGTCCACAGGCATCGCAGGGATGTTGCCGCAGAGGCGGGCACTGAAGACTTGTGATCTCACCATGAATCGGGTGACCTCACTGAAAGCATCCTTTGAATGTACATCACGAGGGTAAACAATAACAGGAATTCGATTACTTGGGCGACCCGATGGAGACTTATGAACTTCATCGCGTTGGGAAACTCCAATACATCGGGAGGATAGCTTATCCATGCTGTGCTGATATGATTCTTGACGCGATCTGTCCGAGAGGCAGGCGTTAAGACGATCGAGAAGCCACCTCACAGAGGCTGACATGGCGGGATAAAATAATCGGCGATGGTGGGCAGACGAGCAGACTTACACACGGAGTCTGCGACAAGCCCGTACATACTGCCCAATTCCTTGATATCCTCAGTTGCAAGATCCACTTCAAAGCAACTGCAACATTTGCCGGTGGCTGCCATTACATTCGCACTTCGGCCCTTGGGTGCAAACGAGTTCCCTTCATGGGCTTTCTTCCCAAGTGGGGACACACAGCAGGAGAATGCTAATGACCTTTGCCATTACCAATGTGCCGCATGATGGTCGTGGAGAACAGGGAGATGAACGTGTCAGGGCTCCCGCACTGGTTGCGCTCAAGTTGGAGCTCATGAAATGCATGTCCTACGTGAGTTTGCAAACCATCTAAACAAGTTTTGACAAGCATAACACACTAGATCATGTATTGAGGAGAACAAGCGAAGACTGGTGATCGCCTGCCGTTATTGTGCGGATGACAGTTCCTTATGATATCATATAAATCGAGGCTGGATAGCCCGACCTATTCATGCTACATGGAGTCTTGTGGACGCTTGCTAAAGAAAGACAATCTTATCGCACCTGGGTTGCAGCAATTGTTCGACTTGTCATTCGCACGCGGGTCGCAGAGGAAATTGCTTGCCTATGATGACGTTTTGAAGGGAAACATGATGCAAGTAATGGTCTTCGGCAGAGGGAGACAGACAGAACGTCTTCGGTGTGCCCTCGAAAAAGGCACCTACTGCCTCGCCAGTTTCATATCCCACACCCGGACGGTCTGGTCACGCGAGCCAGACGCGATGCGATTACCGTCTGAGATTGCAACAGTGTAAACCCAGTTAGTGTGGCCTTGGCTCGCCAGTCCCTATATCCCACACTCGAATCGTCTTGTCGTCTGAACCAGAGACTACGTGTTTGCCATCCGGTGAGATTGTAACAGACCGAACGCAGTCCGTGTGTCCTTGGAGATGGGCGCCCAATTCGCTGGTCTCCATACCCCATACCAGGATTGTTCTATCATCTAAACCACATGCAATGCGTTTTCCGTCTGGCGACAGTGCAACTGAGTTAAAGTTGGCTTGATAAGACCGGGGGCACAGCGGGATAGCAGGGTGACGGAATATTCGATTAATGCGATGGGATGGCCAGCATGCTGTTACAGGTCTAAATCACATATAAACGGTAACAATTCAAAAGGAAAACCACAACGGGAGCGACTCGTCCCCTATAATGCGAACTATATTCACCACTGAAAGTATATCATCAGCCTGCGAGCACTTTGACTGGGAGCAGTAGTGAAAGGCCACTTACATAGGTACGTTATCATGCTGTACAACGGCACTGCGACACAATCGATTAATAGAGGTGCCAACCTGTTCACTGGGGCACTCATCCCCGATATTCTCTTGTCCTTGTTTCGGTCACCGCTTAGAGAACGGCGCTTGCGGATGGAAGAGAGAATCAAATGAACTCCTGCGGGTAGGTATACGAGTGCTTAGGATGCCTTTTCAGTCGATGAGGACGGTGAGGAGATCTAGTTAATGTTAACCCATCCTGGTGTATGTAATCTCTCGGTAGAAAAGGGATTAATATTGGTCAGAAACGCGCGTGTGCGCGTCGTCGTGCTGCATTGTCGCTTCCTCAAAGTCCAAGTTCTCACTACATCTGAAAGCCACTGCATCCCCCGCATTCTGCAACTACATTTGATGGATGTTAAAGTTTAACGTTAGCGCAAACCGTGCTCGACCTCCGGACTAACTCGAATCCCTTCGCTCACGGTCGATTGTGCACAGCGTTGTTGAGGGTGAAAACGCGGAGAGACACTGTCTATTTGAAGAGACGATGCTGATATAGTTGTTACCGTAAACACGAGATATTGTCGTAGAGCCAACCGAAGGGGAGTCCTTGTACCGAATGTAATGACAATTTGCAAAACATAAAGCTACGTAGTAGCTTCGAGCGCCAGTCATCTATGGGAACACGTATGAACGCGTCAAGCACGAATAGCAAATGTACTTACCACTGGGTCTTCATGAAATTTTGATCCTTGATACTTTGTTGATTCTCCTTTCTGAGTCGTTTCTTCTCCGCCTTGCCTCCAGGACCGTCATCTTCATATGCTTTCGGCTTCAGAAGGTCCCACAGCCACGAAGGATACTCCTCATCAGGGAGAGCTATCACGGGAGGTTGTCCTTTTAGATAGTTCAATCCTTCCAGAATTGTACCTGGAGGACACGACGAGAGTGTTTTTTCTGGTATAATTGTTAGCGTGAAGTACCGTGATTTCAAACTCTATATTCACCTTCAGTAGCCGAGGTGTCTTTTGTACTTATTTTCTGTGTCTGTTCTGTATTCAAGCTCTTTGCGGCATAGCCTCGTGCAAGACACGGAGAGAACGCTTGCCGGACGGACGACCGAGAGAGTACGGTAAGAAAGGACATTGCAAGACTGTGACATATTTGTCACAGTAATACGAATCTATTATTAGAACCCTCGGCTATACTTGGAATTACAACCTGATTGCTGGTGCTTACTGCGCTCACCATTGTGCTACTGACTAGTCTATAGTGGTGAATGAATTTTGTCCTTCTTATTGTGACTTGTAAGCATCGCTGCACCTAGCAACTTACTCGATGGATGAAGACCACCCTCCTCTCCCGCCTTCGAGCAATGGATCTCGCAGAGGATTATCGAGATTGGTTCCCAAGTGCTTTGGAAAGGTGACCGAGCGCCTCGCTCGACAATCTTCCAACCCTAAACCCACGGCTGCAAGTTTCGGCGCATAGGATCTCCTACACCCTCAGACAAGTCAGGTATATTTCTTGGTACGTTCCGTGTGTATGACCTAACTAGTAACGGCCACAGGATCTTCCACCACCACCCACTATCACTCCCGAACCAAATCCTGTCCAGTTTTCCGATGTGGGCGTTGCAAACTTAAGTCCGACTATTACAGTTCGTAATGTCTTGTCTCTCTTTCGATCATGTACCAAGTCCCCTCATCAGTCTGAACAACCTGACCCGAAGGTTATGAAGGAAAAACTCGCGAATGCCAAAGCAGATCTCGACGGAATCAGACATGTCTCAGGAATGGTGGACAATGCTGCTTCAGCATCCAACAACCTATAATTTGTTCCCGATACGATCGATACACCCTCCCAAATTCTCGAACCATTGAAAGTGTTTAACTCCATTGCTATAAAGCTTGCAGATGTACGGGCGTCTATATCAATTTTGTCTTTATGCGTAGCTCCATCCCTCGTGAAGGTGGCATTGAGTATCTTCACCTTCGCGTCCAAGGTGTGCTTGATTCCGGTCTTCACGCTGACAAGTCAAGCTTTAAATGCATTATTCCCGAATCTCTACTGGACCTGCAAAACCATCCGCTTATGTGGAATAGTTCACACCATGGGCTGTACAAAGTTTGCCGCTTGATTCGGCATGGAGAGCGTCTTGGCTTATTTAACTATTGTCTGAGCAGTACAATGAAATTGGTTGAAATACCTTTGAATATGAGTAGTTCGCCGAATTCCCTGGATTTTCATGCGAGTTTGAGGAATTCCCTGGATTTTTATGCGATTTTTTGAAATTTCGTCGATTTCGCAAAGGAGGTTTTCCCTGATGACTCTATATTCTTACACTTCGCAGGTCAATAAGATTATATGGGCGATAGCTGATTCTCGATCAGGCGAACCGGGATGATGCTGTGTCCCGTTGGAGCGGTGTATCCGCGACTGTGTGCCTGCGTGTCGCGAGCAAGGTAAAGTGGTGAAGAGCACTACGCTACGACAAAGCCCGAAGGACACTGCGTGGCTGGCTAAGCTACGGTGCTACTCGGCTGCCACTCGGCTCCTACCCCCGGGGTCCCCTACTCCACCGTCTGATCTCGGACGTCTATGCTTTATTAATGGGACAGGAGGGATTGGCTAGGATTGGATCCATACTAGCGATATATGGAAAGATTGCGCGACAGACGCTGGAGTGTGCCGACTTTGTCGTCCATTATTCGGATATGAAGACCTTTTGTGAGTCATTTCCGCTACAATGTCGCCCAAGTCTCAGTACCTCTTTACAGGGCGAAAAATTGGTAAGCAAGTCTTCGACAAAACAGAGGCTACGATCCAACGTCACAACGAGGTTCTCGACAACTTCATGTAACAGTTCCGAGATCAAATGGCTCTTACCACCATCGAAACTGTCCACCGTATCGGTACGATTGACTTTAAGTTCTCTCTGAGTTTTCCCTGAAATTCGCTACCAATAATTCGGCTGAGGATCTGGACGTTAGCGGCATGGAATACGTGCCTGGTGCTGGACGGAATACCTCCAAGAATTGTCTCCCAGGCACTCGGGAAGATATTCTGTCCGAGATCAAGTGCTGGATCCGTATCACGGGTGAAGATGAAGATGCGCTACTAGAAGGAAAGGAATTCGAGTGGTGATAAACCCGCTAAAATCAACTTTCACTCATCCAGTGTGTCTCGTACTTTTCCTTGCGAAGCCTTTCCTTCGTGAGTTGTTCACTTCTAGTTTTGTTAATCGGCATTATTGAATATCATCGACGATAATAGATTGGATGTTTGAGCTTTCGTATATGACTCGGCCGGTGACGAGACAGTAGAAAAGTTTGTGCTAGGCATGTACGCTGCCCAGGTTCACACTTACTACGCATGTAAAACCGCTACAACATCCTCACACACTCTTGCAGATCTGGAACTTATGTATAGCGCTCTTTGTAATCGCCTGTTTCCTCACTCTCTTCTCACTACGCCGGCCCCCAGCCAGCCACATATGGGCATATCCAAACGCTCGCCAACCTCGTGGATGAGTGGTCGCCCGTGATGTGGTGGGGCCTCAAGCGGGACCAAATCCCGTATTGTCATGCTGGTAGGGTACTTACATGCTCACGAGGATCGTCAATTGAAGGGTTCATGCAGGAACGAGCGATCATCCGCTGCCGGATGTGTGTGTTTACGCCGGTTCCGGTGTCGAGTCCCGCATCTGTCTCGTGAGAAGCCACCACCTTTGATAACACATTTGTCGATTAATCTTTGTCGATAAGTTTACATATGAGCTAAAATCATACCAGCCAAGGCTGGCTACACGTTGAGGGTGCGCGCGGCCAGCCACGTCATCGAAAGATATGTTTGTGAACAAATCTAAACAAGACTATAAAGGTGTGGGGATTACTAGCAGAGATCCTCAGGCTCGACGTTTCCGACACTACCCCCCACACTGTCGCGTAAGACTCGCGATTCTCTTGCCACACAAGTCAGTACGTAGCATTTGGATTCTTTGATTCCACGAACATTCTCGCCCCAAATTTCCAAATTCATTTGACCCACCCTTCGAATTCGGAGATGAAACTTTTTCGAAATTTATGTCTCCTCCGGCACGATAAGACAACCTGTCTCCTATCCTCATGACGCCTTTTAGACTTGTACCTTCTTGAAAAGAACGGAACGTGATGGCCGGACTTGAAGAAACTAACGTACACTTGCATTCCGACGAGATCTCAATTGCAAATTTACGTCCATGATGGAACTTGGTACATGGCGCCGTTGAAATTGAATATGCATATGTATAATGCATTTCCCCCGCAGTCACGGGTAGCCTCGACACGTATCCCAGGCCTTGTCAAAAGTCCGTTCCCTCGCAAATCACGATGGAGCGGTAGAACATATGCAAATAAATCCAACCATCCTCCAGAGGATTTTCAACCCATGGATACATCGAATGCATGTAGTATACAATACACAAAAACGCAATAAGTAAGTATGTAAGAAGAACCAAAAAACTAGGTAACTAGGTAGTAGGTATGTCGTACATCAAGCGAGAGGATCGGACACGTGTACCAGGGTCGTCACGCGGTGGGTAAGATTGGGTAACGGGTTTGCATTGGGACGGGATGAGGGTCGTCGTTCGATGGAGTTAGATGGGGGGTCAAGCTACAGCTTCAAAGGACAAGACCGGAGGGAGTGTGGGTGTGGGTGTGTGGGGAATAGTCATTTGGTGTGGGGAATGGGAATTGTCGCTCGGCGTCGGCGTACATGTGTGTGTGTGGGGAAGGCGATATCACTCGATGCGGGGAATACAAAAAGTACACGTGTTTAAATCATGCGGTCGCCATTCGATGACACAACCAAACAAAAAAAGAAAAGGAACTACGCGTATGGGATGGACATGGGATGGGATGGGATGGGATGCGCATGCGAGATACGTATATGAGCATGGGAGATAATTAAGAATGCAGCGTCGGATAGCCAGAAAGTGCGATGCAAAAATGCCAGGTAGGTAGAGGTTTGGTAGAGGTATCTAAATCCAAAAACCGAGTAAATGAAAATGAAAACGTACATATGGCGTCGCATTGCGTTGCGGCGTAGTAGTCGTGTTTAGTGTCGTGATCGTACATAGCGAGCAGCGAGCCGGTTGATTACGTGTGGTGCGTCTCGCTGCTAATGCCAATGTCCAAGTCTTATCCCCTATCCCCTGTGGGCCGCTGCATCACATCTAGAAACCGCGCCCACTCTGCCTGACTTAACGACGCTCCCCACATCGAATCTTCATCCACTGACGTCGAATATGCATAGGGATATGACGAACTGCTCCCTCCTATGCTACCTTGCGCGGGATAGGGCCGTGCGTCGGGGTAGGGTGCTTGAAGATGTTTCCCATCAGATGAAGGTGGATACGATCGTACAGAATCAGAATATGGTTGTGTCTGCGGTGGCGCGGACGGCGGCGGCGCGGGGTACGGATTTCCAGACCCCGACGTCGACCCTGACCCTGACCCCGACCCTGACCCTGACGGCGGATACGGATTTCGCGCAGGCGCGGGAGGCGGCGGATCCGGATACGTACTCGTCGTCGTCGGGGCCGTAGCACCAGAAGCGGGCGTCGTCCTCGAAGCCCCATCCACATACCTCGTACCCTCGTACGACCCCCTCACATCACTATACCCCCTATTCTCAGGGTACGGATAAGGCGGGGACGTATTAGGCAGGACGTACCGCGGTTGGGCCGTATGCGTGTGAGGCGGGTAATCCACGCTATTCCTCCTCGCGCTCGCGTTCGGGCTTCCGCCAAAAACCGCCACACCATTATTAGGACTCCCAACTGCGTACCCGCCCCCTGGGCTGCCTAGGTAACCGCTTGGACTGCCGCCTGAGTAGTTGTGAGGGCTATCGCCCGCCCCGCTCCGTGAAGAACGCGATTGGTCGTGATAAGGGAATGCGAGGGTTTTGACGAGCCCGAGGACACGTCCTTTAACACCTTCGCGTTCGCTTGCTTCCATGTCTGCGAATCCGAGTTCATAGAGGGGTTGGAGGGCGCCTAGGATATCGAGTGCACGGTCTGCGACTGCTTGTCCGCGGCTTAAATCGAGAGTTCCTAGTGCTTTCTTGATGTTCACGCGGAAGAGGCCTGCGCCCGGTTGGTTCGGATTTGAGATGAGTTGGAAGGAGAAGAACATGGCGGCGCTGAAGACGTGGAAGGGACCCCAGGACATGTGGCCTGGTACTGCTAGGCTGGCGTTTGCGAGAAAGTCTGGACGTGCGTGATCGACGAGAGTGATGAGTTTGTCGGCACTGCCTACTGCTATATCGAGGCTGTTGGCTTGGCGTTCGGATTTGGCGGCGTCTTTGGTGTCTTTATCGGATTTGTCATGTTTATCTTTGTCGTTTTGGGAGGATGTGAAGGATGCGGAGGCGTATGGTCTGTGGAGGGTGAAGCGGATGTGGTAGTAGCTTGTTCGGATGATGACACTTTGTACGCCTAATCTTCTCGTGACGGTGTCTGGGCTTGCAAGGGCGCGCGCGATTCTGAATTCGTCCAGATCGAGCTCCGGGGGTAAGGTTTCCATCCAGTTGGCGAGTGCTTTATCGTGTGCCATAATCGTGTCGTATGACACGGAGCGAAGCGAGACGGCACTGTCCATGATGTCGCCTAGGATGTAGGCGAGGCGAAAGAGGGCGAGATTTGGGGCGTAGAGACGTGGTTGTGGAGGGTTTGTAGGAGTGATGGGAGAAACGGAGGGAAGTTGAGTATCAAAGTGGTGGGAAGCTACGGCAATGGGACGACCAAACATGAATGCTTGCCATCTGGAAAGAATTAGGTATGTACGTAAAAGAAACGAAGGGACGTACCGTTCGAGTAATATGATATGCCACCATGCCCAACGCTTTCTTTCTGCAAGCTCCTTGTGCATTCTCCACCTAGATGGGTCGCGGTGTAGGCCCATTGCGAGGCCCATGCTGACTAATTCGGCGCGAATTGCCCAAATTTCCTCACTATCTGTCTTGCTGAGATTTAGATAGTGAGAGCGGATGAGGAGACATTCGACGAGTTCAAGGGTGTAAGTTCTGGACTCTGCACGATGTCGATCGAGTGCCGTGCGCATGACGTCGTAGAAGCGTTTTCCGAGTTCTTCATGGTCATCTGCGAGATGTGCGATGAGGGGGTCGCGGTGAGGCAAGTAATGAACGGCGATAGCCATGATCATGCAGACAGTCGCGAGGACGACTCTATCTGGAGAAGAGCCGCTCTTGAAGCGAGACCATGCGGAAGTGAATGCGGATTGGTTTACATGACGGTAAATCCAATTGCAGTATTCAAAGTAGTAGATTATGAGTGCATCGATTGTTTCGAGTGCTGGGAGGACCTCTAGGAGATCTCTGTCGTATTCATGAGTGGAAGCAGCGATTTCGTCTGTGACGAGGCCTTCTTGGGAGGGGTGTCTGTCCATTGGGTCGTCTGAAGCGCGTGACTCGTTCTGGATTGTTTTAGGAGGATAAATGGATGTAAGAAATAGAACTGACCATTGTGAGGTGAGTGACGACAGAGGTAGTGCCAGCGTAGAAGCCGCCATGTCCTTTGGAGCCGATCATGCCGGGAGCATTGTCGCGATCGACGGTGTCAGGATCTTGAGGCTCTTTCTTGAGTGGACTTGGGGGACCTGAAGGTGGAGGGTCGAGTGGACGTTTGAATGGAAGATTTCGGTGGTTTGCAATGATAAACGTTTCGAGTAGGGAAACACTGTGTTTTAGACGAGTTATTTCTTGCATTGGATCCACTCTAGAAGCGTTTCTGGTTATGCATGAAGACATGAGACTGGTTAGAAAGAAAATAAATCATACTGGTCGTCTGAACGCAAGTTCAAGTCAGATTCATGACCACGAGCATCCTGGTAGCACAATGCGATAGTGCCTTTATGACATTTAGAGCGTGTTTTTGGAAGGAGAGAGGTGGGACTGACCTCTTAGAACACAACTCGAGCATGGACGATTTCTGTGGTCGTGAGTGGTTGTTAGTGTTGAAGACTGGGGGAGTACTGACCTATCACACTTGAGTTTTGAATTTCTACAAGGTTCGCAATTGATAGCTTTTCTTGCTCTCTTTGTTGGTGGTCTTTGATCATGTTCGTTAGGAGGAGGACTTGTTCTTGACCTAACATTTGTTGTTGATCTTGGTTGAGTCTTTGAACGTGGTTCGTCTGCCATGACGCTTGAGGGAGACAGAATTGAATTGAAATCTGAATTGAACCGTTTTCACTCGGGTTTTACACTCATGGGCAATCTAACCCTAATCCGCCCCCGCATGCGAGGCACTTGACTGCCATAATTGATCATATTTCCTAATTTAGTTTCTCTTTCACTAGATTAGGATTCAATTTTACCAAATTAAACACTCCGCCGGGGCCCTTTCAAGACAGAAATTTGCTTCCGCCGTCACTTTCCAATTTGGTTCCGACAAGTACGCTCTGATCCACACATTTCTAAATTAGGTAATATAATATCAACACGCAGCCTTGTGCATTATTTGACCCTGTAGTACTCGACCCCCCCAAATTTCACTATCTCCGCCGCATCGATCTTGCCATCAACGCCGTCTAGCCGTGCTCACTCCAAATAATTTATTCCAAATTTATTCCAATTATTTCCCCTTGCACCTACAGCGTGTATCTCAACCCCCCCGACCCTGGTAATAGGATATCTCGCAATAAATCGATTCCCCTTCCCCATATGTGTCCTACAGATCTCCAGTCTCGTGACTCTCACTCAGTCCTCTCCAAGTTCCTATCTTGCTCTGCACCCGACGTGATCCTCTTCATCACCCACCACCTCCCAGAATAACTGCCGCCGGGAGAAGGGTCCTGAACCTCCTCATGCACTTTGTGATCAGCATGTTCCCTCTGTCACATGATATCAGCTACGCCCCCTATTGTACTCCGCTCTGTGGGTGTGGATCTCGGGTGACTCGCTTTGACTTTGGAACTCCAGATCTGAGACGCCGGTCCATGTAAATCCTCCGTATGACGGGACGGTGGATCTACGGTTTTTCAACTGCGTCGCTGCGATCTGTGCTTTGTGTCGCAGTGGACAGGATCTGCGTCAATCGTCAATCGACTTGAAATTCCATCATGCGGCGTCAGGATGGTGGATCTAGGTCTTTTTAACAATGTTCACTACGATCTGCACTCGTGCAATGTGCGCCCACTGGCAGGATCTGCGCACTCTCCATATGTCACATCAGAATACACATGTGCACGACAAGATCTACACCAGCAATGTGCGCCATCAATCAAGTTGAAATTCCATCATGCGGCGTCAGTTTTGTTCATGCTGCGTGTACACGTGTTCGAAGTTAACCTTGAACTGTTGTTGGGTTTTTTGGATATTCTAGTTCCATATTTCTCTCGTGCTCCGCCACCCTCCTTGCTGTGCGCACTCTGCTACGGCCCCGTGGCTTCGACTTCCAAGTCGTGTTTGTTTCATCTTTCATTCGGCTGCATGTGCCGGTACCCGTTTGTTGCAGATCGAGCATGGCTCGGCGCTATGCAATGAATATGCACACGTCGGCAGAACGGGATTCTTTGGTCAGGAGTTGTGACGTGCATTCATGTCGAATTCAATGACGGTCTCTTACTTATTCCCCTACTGGCTTCCGCAGCATACATCTCCTCCACAGGGAGGTTTTTTACATCAGGATTCCGAATAGATCTGTGGCGGCATCCTATCCACCCATCAAGCTACCACTTACACGACCCCCAAAAAGTTCCTCCATATCTATCTATGTACACCGAAAGATCCAGACACACTCCACCATTTACACATCGCATCGTCAGGCTGTTCTTTCAATTGCCGGCCTTCTCCACTATTGGTGGCCGTATACTGGCATGTCGCCGGTATTGCAAATCTCTTATCTTCGCTTGTGCTTCTATCAACATGCCATTGGTTATTGTCGTTCTTCTTCTTGAGGCTGTTGCGCTTCGCTTCTTGCTTTCTGTTTTTTTTGTGTTACCCGCCATGGGTTCTAGAATATGGTGCGCTTGTTGTTCTTGTTCTGCGGTCACAATTTTGCGATATATCGCTATTGGGTGTTGGTGCAGACTCTTCACGTTCATGTCGCTTGGAGTTCCAGGAAATGGCGTGCTCGTCGTCTTGTTTTTGTTCTGCACTCACGGTCACGGTACTGCGATATATCGCTATTGGGCCCCAGTGCTGACTCTTGGCGTTCGCATTCATATCGTTTGGATGATGACAACGGGGCCCGCCGACTTTTACCTTCTATCATCTGCTACTAGTTACTGTTTTTTTTCGCTATCTTGACGCTGAAGCGTATGATATCTACGATAAGTTCCGCAGTTGATAGAATACTCGGGAACAGAACTAAAATGCGTATCAACGCCACCACAAGAAAGGTCTTATTCGCTTTATAAGCGCCCATTTAACCGTGTCCTGCGCTCGTATTTCACCGGTGCAGCACCACCACTGGCAAGACCTCCACCTGAACGGATCGGGATCAGACTTCACTGACTCATCTTCCCACCATGACGTGCGATCATCGGAGGAGAAATGGAAAAGATCGCGGCGCCACTGACAGTCGAACGTTCAGCGTTTAGTTATTTGTCATGGATTTCGGTTGCACTAGCATTAATCCTGTGCTGAGATGTCAATATTTTCTTCTGTGCTACTCGTATACCCGGGCCGGTGTATCTCGGGACCCGGGCCTGCAAACTGATCGGAGCTGGACCTGGATCGATTATGGATACTTAACGGCGCCGGGCTATCTAGTACTCGGTCCCGATTTCTCATCTCACTGATACTCAATGGGTCCTCGATGGTGCGACGCACTCACGCACGCACGCCTGCATGTATGCATGCTGGGAGTCTATCATTCTCCACCCGAGAGAGAAAGATGGCATGTGGGTAGAATTGGATATACACCCACATCTCTTCTATTTCTCTCGGTAGTATGGAACTGGTGTCTACCGTAGAAGCTTCTGATGGAGGTTAAACGACTCGGTTACTACTGACAGCGGCACCTCGATCACTGTGCGACACACGCATCAACGCACGCTGCCAGCAGTCTACGCAGCTCAGGGTGGACGAGGTTGCGTGACGATACTCTCACCCCCCGATGAAACTGAAGTGTCTACTGTGGGAGTTTTCTGATCTGAGAAAGGTTAATCTGATTTTCCTTCTTTAGATGATTGTAGCGTCTGGAGGTGATGGGGATGCTGTAATTGATGGGTGTTGGCGTTGGTGGGTGACCGGTGATCACCGTGCTGGTGGTGGGTTTTTTGTTGTGCGTGTTCACAATGAACTCATGTCGGATAACAGGTGCTTGGTTACCGCTGTGCCAATGACATGCGCCCTGAATCATTCAAATTGGAGAGATAGAAACCTAGCTCTGTTCCAACTCAGCCCAGCTGGTCACGGTGGCGTGGGACGTGAGGCTGCAATCCAGACCTTGGCCCGATCGATGGTCAGGATCAAGTCCACAGTTGATCGTGTTGACGTCCGTCCGTTCGGAAATTCGCTGGTAAAGTTCAATGGACAGATCTTGTTAGATGATTGACTTTGGGTTTGTGGTCTATACTACAAGTCATGCGCAAATTTGGGGAGATGAAGACCTAGCTACAGCAACTGCAATACATGGGTCGTCATTGGATAAAGGCCAAGCTTGTACAATCCAGTCGCCCGATCAATGTTGTTGGACTCGACAGTTCATGTTGATCATGTTAGCGCCCGTCCGTTCAGGGATTAGGTTAGGTTTAATAGGAAGGTTTTCGGACAGCACTGTGGTGAGCTCGGAGTACGAATTTCGGAATGTCTTAGTGTAGCTGGATTTTAGGGTTCCATTGTTAGAGACCGAGCCTGACAGCGCTTCTGTCGGCATCGGACAAACCAAACCACGCGGGAGGGGACGAGACAGAAACTGTGTAGGTCTTCACAATATTAATTAAATCCTAATCAAAGTTTAGGATGAACCCGACAGTTGATCGTGTTGACGTCTGTCCGTTCATCAAACCACAACAAAGTTGGTGAGCATCTGATCATGGTCTATGATATGCAAATGGTTGAGCGCTGAGCGTCCTGATGGGGACGCCGCGCGACGGCACTCAATGAATTAGAATTCCAGATCTGATGACAGGGACCATATTGCGATGTCAATTTCCACTCCACGACCCCACTTTTATTTATTGTCGTACCAGAGCCTCACACAAAAACAACCAATATCACGGGTAATACATGCATCTTGGAGCTGGTTCCCGATCCTTGTTCATTTTTTAAGAAACGTACGTCTCTTCTCGTTAACTTGATACCCACCTTCGGTACAAGTAGAGGACATGCAAGGGCTACATTGGGGCGACTCCTATTGATGGATTGGGACTGATCATGAAGGATTTTGCAGGTCTTCGATTAATTGTTCCGTGAAGCCCAGTACTAGTATAGTCAATGCACGACTGAGCCAGTTCGATGGCCTGTCATTTATTAATTTTTCTGTCTGAGGATTCCAATCGACTCCTGGAGTTTCTCTTTCGAATCAGGTAGCGAAGTAAGACATTTCATGGGAGACGCTCCCAACCTTCACAGTCATATTTCCAAGTTCGCTGTTTCTTAATACTGAGATACTGAGTCAGTTTTGCATAGGTTCCCTATGTGTGATCATCTTGACACAAAGTTGGGTAAATATCTGGTGTGCGCATGGAGAAAGGGTTCGAAAGGAATATCTTCCTTCTATCGGTCTGCATAAGGGAAACTAACTTTCGACCAGCATATACTTCAAGTGATTACTTACTGTAAGTGAGGCAGTTGTCTTTGAAGATTTGAGATTTAGCACGTTCAATTTATATGCACCTATGTGTCAAGCCTGGAGTTTTGCCGGGTCACCATCCGACAGCTGGCACAGCGGTGACTGGCAGAGCGTGGAGCTACTTTGAATTATGTAGTCCCACCACGTCATCCAGCCGATAGTTCCAACGCCAACTTTGGTATACAGTATGCTATACAAGCGGCAGGCACGAGCGGTTCAGCCACAGCAGAGTGCGAGTTTCGAAATCAACATAAAGAGTACTTGGTGGAAAAGACACAGGTTCGAAGCAGAGTGCTCGAGGAAGGAAGCACTAGGGCATTCGATATTCAGCGATCCAGCATAGAGCTATGAAATTGCGCAGTGGGTCCGCAGCTAAGCCTGTAGCCATCAGCCTGTGACAGCGTCTCCGTAATACTTGGGTAAGGAATACTTACTTACATCCAACGAAAGAGTGCTGTACTAGTCGTTAAAAGGTGAGACGGCAACTGAAGTTGAACTTGCTGAAGGTGCGTGACGGAAAGAGGATGATCATCATAGCACTATTGAGCAATGTTTCCCCGTCCACGAATTACGGCACGACGGCGCGAACGAGTGTTGAAATGTCTGGATTCCAAGGGTACAGTGGCAGTATTAATTGATGATACTAGTTGTGCAAAGCCAATGGACTCGGCGCATGATTCGTGAGGTTACCAGAAGAACGGTAATTATATTATTATTAATTAAAAGGAGTTCAAAGTTAAAGGTTAATATTTTAAACGCCCAACGCCCAAGTCCAATATTGTCGACGTCCTTGAACGTTCAACGTTGGTTTGACGGACTCCAATATGTGTCGACGATTCCCTACCATGACGGCCCTGGATATGACGGTTCGATCCCGAAGCTGTGCCGCCGCCTTTGTTAACTCATCTCTGGCAGTGGGGGTTTCGACATTTTACCACATTTTGCCACTAGTGAAGTCACATTCGAAATGCAATCTGGAGCGCCCCAGAGCGTTCCAGGCTAGGTCTAGAATGCTCTAACCAGACCGGTCTAGATCTGCTTTTGATTAAAATTTTGCAAGAGGTAAAGTGTCCGATGCTCTGACTAACTACTCCAAGGATAAACAAAGTCGGCGAGTCGTGTGGGATCGATTTTGGCCAATCAATATGGAAATAGCTGTGAAAAACATAAAACTGAACCATTGATCTTTTATCTTTTTATCGAGCATGAAATCTACAGGTGCCCTGTCTACTGACATTACTTTTAGGCCGTTGCTATTGGTGTCGCTATCGTTTCAGGGTACATGTACGAGACCACCTTCGAGGAGGTTTACTCCAATCTCTATGGTGAACGAAGTGTGCTCATGGGTGCCAAAGTTGGTAAGTATTCTCACACCACAAGTTATTCTCAGTTGATGATTTATTAGAGGGTCTGTTCCGTGCGCAGTACAAGGTACTCCGTGCCAACGGCCACACTCCTTCGGAAGCTTCCAAAGAAACCGTCGAGGAGGCCACTAAATCCCTGTACCTCTTTATTGGACAGAAGGGGTAAGTGTATGTTTTGTCTTCGTGTATCCTTCCCCTCATGGTTCATAGCATGGACTACATGTACAACGACTGCTCCACAACTTCTCGCTGTGGTGCGCTCGATTGGGTACCCATCTCAGCACGGCTATCTTTGAGCAGTTGTACGAGAGTGTGCGAAACGGCACGGAGACCCCTAAGTCTTTCGAATTCGTCGACCGCTTGATGTGCCACCGAGATCTTACCAAAGAGCTGAAGGAGATCGATGACCAGGAGATTTGGTGTGTAGGCAAGGTTGCGCGGTTGCTCATCCTGAACCTGCTGGACCATCGAGCACGGATGCCAGCCCTGCATACCCCGAGAAGCCTTCGGAAACGGACATATTCACTTGGAGACATTTGCAATACACGGTTCCCATCTCTGGAGGCACAGAACATTGTCTCTTGGACGATATTGTCGCTCCTGGAAAACTGACGGCCCTGATGGGCGAATCCGGTGCTGGAAAGGTAAGGTATAGTTATGTCCTAGTGCTAGCACCGCCTAACAAATTTTTCTAGACTATGCTCCTTAATGTTTTGGCGCAGCGTGTTGATGTTGGTGTTGTGACTGGTGATCGTCTGGTCAGTAGTCAAACCCTCCCTGCAGACTTCCAGGCACAAACGCGCGTGTACCGTTTGAGAATTTGATTGATTCCAAGTACTAAACAAAATATTTGCTAGCGGCTAATGCCAGCAGGTGGACACCCATCTTCCTCGATCTACCGTTCGAGAGGCTCTTCTGTTTTCTGTCCACCTTTGCCACTCCCAGACTGTTCCTATGGTCGAATTAGCAGAATAGTAAGGCGTCATTGTGTACTGTTACTTATAATATTCTATCAGCGTCGACGTCATGTGCGGCCTCGAGGATTATGCTGATGCTGTTGTTGGGTCTTTGGGTGTCGATCACCGCAAACGTACCACTATTGGCGTTGAGCTTGCTGCCAAGGTTTTTCTTCGTTGTTATTATATGCTCCCGAGTGATGTGCTGATAGTGTAGTGATATAGCCCAAGCTTCTCTTGTTCTTAGATGAGCCTACCTCTGGTCTTGATTAAGCTTGGTTCTTCAAGCACCTCTTGCACAACGCCCACGCCACCTGTAGCCACTCACCCAGGGGCGATGATCTGCCTGCGGCTTGATACATTCGTGCGACTGCCAATGCGACTGCAATGTGAAAACTTGGCGCTTTAGGACAGAAGAACGAAGGACTTGTTATGACAGATACCGTGAGGAATATTGGCACCTGGTGACGGCAATACAGCGGGTATGATTCAATTAGATGATAAGGTTGTGTGTGTGGCGGGCATTTTGCTGCGTTAAGTACTCGAGGTACTCGCGAGGGGTATTTGGTAAGAAATGGGGACACAGGCTGCCACATCATTATCAGAAAGGGACGGGTGGCCATGAGAAGAGGTGCACGTTTCGTGAAAACTGAGCAACCAGCTCCGTTGTAGTGGGGAGATCTGGCCATGGTCTGGCGCAGGTCATAGGGAGTGCCAAGGGTTCTGGCGCAGTAGCAGGAGTCCTGGCTCGTAGTCAGTAGCCATGTGGCTTGTCGTAACCGGTCAGATAGAGCCGCAGCCTCCCGCTATAGAGGTTTGGCCTAGGTTTCCCTTGCAGTCCTTGCCTGTTCCACCGTGTGTTAGTACCCGTGATATTCATTGTTTTGGTGTGCTCTGGTACTACGATAAATAAAATTGGGGTCAACGTGGAGTGGAAGTTAACGTTGACATTTTGCATATCGTAGATCACACAGAGGGTGGTCAACATACATATTGTAATAAGACTGTAAAGTATGGCATCACAAAGCCCTACATAAATCGCACATCATGAGACATCTCGACATCAACAATCAGGGGCAGCAGAGGTAGTAGTACTGAGACTGCAGCGGAAGCGACCTTTTTGCACACAGAAAAGGCATGAAAAATGGACAAATTTGGAATAAGTACCTTTCTGGACGATGGATATGAACCTTAATCTTAAAAAATTCGAGTGCTTTGCATGGATGAACAGTTTAACAGTAACTTATGTGGCATCACAAGCTCCTTTGAGTGTTTTCTATTCTTACATAGAATCATCCACTTCATTCCCAATTATGTCTAACTGTCATAGTTAAGTCTAAGCATATAAAACATGTGTAGGAGCTTCAAGTTGTGATGCCTCATAAGTCATCCATGCAGCTCTCGAATTTGTCAAACTCAAGGTTCATATCTATCGTCCAGAAAGGTATTCCAAATTTGTCCATTTTTCATGCCTTTACTGTGTGCAAAAAGGTTGCTTCCGCTGCAGTGTGAGTGTCAAGTGAGAGGTTCATTATGTGTGATGGTATCCCAAGTTAAGGACCTGTGAGGTAATCATCCTGGCACAAAGTTGGGTGAATATCTGAAGCATGTACGTGGAGAAAGGGCTCGGACGCTTGATAAGGAACGTTTTCCTTCTACTAATCTGCCTAAGGGAGACTAGCCTTGATAGGCAGATGAAATACATCAGTTGTACAAACTCGATAGCTACTCCAACTGAGAGATAGTGCAGCAAATGTAGCAGCCTGCGTCAGTTACCCAGGCCGGTGCGTAACCTGTCCCACAGTTGGTGCTAGCCGAAACGCACCAGCGGTTGAAATCGCATTGGCCATAGGCAATAGCTGGCTTCACCCCAGCGGTAGCGGCAAGGATGGCGAGGTAGGCGAACTGAATCTTCATGGTATCTAGTATATGTGTCAGCGATGACCGTCAGCGCTGGCAAACTACCCACCCTCAAAATTTCGTTGTGTGATGTACGCGAAGGTGTTAATAGTGGCCCGTCCAGGAAGAGCTAAATGTAAAATGGACACAATGTTCAAGTCGGCCTTGCAAGTCTTCGAGTGATTACTTACTGTAAGTGGGGCAGTTGTCTTTGAAGATTTGAGACTTACCACGTTCAATTTTATGCACCTAGTATCCGCCAAGTCTGGGGTTTTGCCAGGTCACCATCCGACAGCTGGCACGGTGGTGATCGGCAGAACGTGGCAGCTACTTGGAATTATGTGGTCCCACCATGTCATCCTGCTGTTAGTTCCAACGCCAACTTACGGGGACTTTGATATACAGTATGCTATGTAAGCGGCACAGACGAGCGGTTCAGCCGCGGCAGATTGAGAAATTCGAAATCAACATAAAAAGAGGTTAGGACAATACTTAGTGGGAAGGACACACTGGCAGGCTCGAAGCAGAGTACTCACTGAGGAAGGAAGCACCAGGGCATTCAATATTCAACGATCCGGCATAGAGCTATGAAATTGCGCAGTGGGTCCGCAGCTAAGCATGTAGCCTTCAGCCTGTGACAGCGTCTCAGTGATACTTGGGCAAGGGATACTTACATTTCAATGAATAACCAGACAGACTTTAGAAGTGCCATCGCCAGCATGACCCGGGTCATAGAATAGACAGGGTACTGTACTAGTCATTAAAAGATGAGACGGCTGAACCTGAGTCGCATGGAAAAAGGAGGATCATTCACTATTGAGACAAAATTCCCCATCCAATAATTACGGGACGAGTCGCAATTCGTCAGGGGCAGATTCAATGTTATAAGTGCTTACTAGAAGAACGGTAATTGAATACCGAACCAATGCAGTGGCTCATGATGCAACTAGGGAGTAGTGAACGGATTACTCCGACGTGGTTACGACGCGGTCAGCTTCGATATATGATAGCGCCTTTGGAGGAGTGACAAAGCACTTAATAGAGGGAGTCCCGCGTATCCCCATGATTTTACACCTAGTTACATAATCATGCCATATCACTTCTAACTCTCTCCCGTACGCATCCATCTTCTCCCTCTAGCCATCACCTTCACACCAGCACCGTCTCCACTCAGCGGACATGCCACATCCCTGAGGTCCAACACCCAACGCTCATCAGAGCTTCGATGATGGTGTTCGCGTAACGCTACTTTTTGCGTCAAGGTTCATTTCCTCACTAGCAAACATACGTGGTACCATCTGAAAGCCTCCGTTGAGCAATCTCTGTACCAAACTGCCAAAACCACGGCCAACCCATGATACGTCAGTGAGCCCGATTGACATGGTGTAAAAGAGACAGTGAGTAGAAAAAGCAGGTGAAGATGTCACCTGCTTGGCGAGTCTCGAGCATACTTTGTTCGTGTTAACCACAAACATGTAACACAGTGTCTGAGAGTATACTTTTGTTCTACCTTAATGATGCATTTGGCAACCACAAACCTTTGGGTGGCATCTATCTGTGTCCCTACTATGATGCCTGCAACTTCGATGCTTGTGCCAGAGGAGACCGTTCCTTCCTCTGCGACGTGCAAACACGTTTCAGTACGCTTCATTCCAAATCCACTGTGAATCGCTGAAGTCGGTATCATTCGCTAATCAGTGAATCAGAAAATCTTATTTTCGGCATTGGTGACCTAGCGTTGACAATCAACAAGATGCTCAAGATCGCAAAGGTATGATATACGTATCAACTTCCTATCATGCCTTTACTTCTACAAGCCTGTGTCGGAGATCTTCGTGGTTGTCACGGCACAGAATCCCAAAGGTGAGTCCATTCTTGTTCCTCCTCTTCGAAATCAGGTCACTGAAAAACAAAGGCCCCGGAAACACCTTCCCTAGGGCCTCTTCTTGCTGCTACCATCGCGAAAGGTATCTTCTCCATGATAACACCGGAAGTGAGGGCCATACTACACGAGCGCACACAGATAAAATTTGTGGTGTTTTGTTGCATCGAGGCTAGTTTACCCTATAACGACTGGCTCATTAGTGACATCGCTCGATTCAGCCACAAGTTTTGCGTGTTACAATCTGCTCTGGATTTTATGGAGGCGGGATATAATGTCCACTTGGTAGCAGATGGTGTCTCTAGCTCTAGCAAAGAAGAGATTCCATCAGCCTTGGCGCGGATTCGATAGAGTGGTGGATACATCACTACTAGTGAGAGTGCGGCCTTTCAATTGCGGTGTGCGCCATTCCAGATTATGGGGAGGCCTGCTCATTAATCCTAGGGGATGCTGGTCTTCTCGGATTCGAACATCATCATCATCATCATGAAGGAAGAGAAGGATGACCTTGCAGAAGATGCTGCAACACCGCTCCTTCTTGTAGAATTATTTACCGTGGTTGTATCATGTTCTTAGCCTGAGTACAGGGCCTTTTCTCGGTCATTCTGGCTACGACCCGGGCAAGAGTCATTTCGGGGAATCGCAAGGACCACATTAGGATATATCAAGACATCCATTCGTGACTCAAGATGTAAGGGCCCTACATAATTGATGTTTAAACAGGTAACTTAAACTCGATGCGATCACTGGCTCGTCCTCAGAGGGAAGGAACTTGGTTACGGTTACGCCACTCGAATTGCCCACAGAGTGGGGCGGGCAGGTCTGGAACATGCGCAGGATCGGGGGTGCTCGTCCTGTCCATCTGAAACGGGTAAGGTGGTTTCAAATTCATGTTCCCGCTCAACATGCAGACATGGTTCTTCGACATCTCCAGCCCAGTGCAGTCTGTTTTCTATTCCGGGTATTAATGTACAGGGGTATATTCTATAAGCTCTCTCGCCTCTTTTCTATTGTTCGAGTCGAAATTGAAACCTTAATCCCAGCGCGGCGTCCTCCTACCACCAAGAACCCCTTCAAGTCCACCATTGCTCATACTCGGGAGGAGTCCTCAATTGGCTGTTCCATGAAGCCCAGTACTAGTAGTATAGTAAGTGTTTGTCAATGCATGACTGAGCCAGTTCGATGGCCCGTCATTTGTTGAGTTTTTCTGCTTGAAAGCACGGGGACGCGCATCCCAGGGTTCCCATCAACTCCTCCAGTTTCCTTTTCGAATCAAGTAATAGAGCAAGACATTTGATATGAGATCCTCTCAACCTTCGCGGCCCTATTTCCAAGTTCACTGTTTCTTATTACTGAGGCGCTGAGCGAGTTTTGCATAAGGTTCCTTCAAGTTATGTGCTACGCATCCTACGCACGCTAAGGAAGACATGCGCGGTAATCATCTTAACACAAAGTTGGGTGAATATCTGAAGCACATGGAAAAAGGGCTCGAATGCTTTCATTTTATGCCTTAGGGAGACTAGGTTTAATAGGCAGATGAAATACATCATTTGGACAAACTCGGTGGGGGAACACCGCAGCAAAGGTAGCACTGTTTGTCAGGGAACCGGTAGGGCCCATAATGGCTCCCGCAGTCAGCGGTTTCCGGAATGTCGTAGCACAGGTTTATGCATGAACCATGGACAGTAGCCGGCTTCACCCCAGGGGCAGCGGCAAGGATGGCGAAGTAGGCGAACTGAATCTTCATGGTATCTAGTATATGCGTCAGCGATGACCGTCAGTGCTGGCAAACCACCCACCCTCAAAATTTGGTTGTGTGGTGTATGCGAAGGTGCTGATAGTAGAACATCTAGGAAGAGCTAAATGTGAAATAGACACATCGCCCAAGTGATTACTACTCACTGTAAATGAGGAAGTTGTCTTTGAGGATTTGGGACTTACCACGTTCAATTTATATGCACCTATCCGCCAAGCCTGGAGGTTTTCCAGGTTCTGCTAGTCAGCGTCCGACAGCCATGGTGGTGACCGGCAGAACCTGGCAGCTACTTGAATATGTAGCCCAACCATATCAACCTGCCGTTAGTTCCAATACCGACTTACGGGGACTTTGGTATACAGTGTGCTATGCAAGCGGCACGCACGGACGGGCGTTTCAGCCGCGGCAGAGCGAAATCAACATGAAAAGAAGTCCTTAGTGGGAAGGACACAGAGTATTCGAGGAAGGAAGCACCAGGGCATTTAGTTTAACACTCATGGATCCAGCAGAGAGCCACGAAATTGCACAGTGAGTCCGCGGCTAATCATATAGCCATTGACTTCCCCGTCCGCGAATTACGGTACAACGGCGCGAACGAGTGTTGAAATGAAAGTCTGAATTCTAAGGGTAGGATAGTTTAGGTGTGCAGAGCCAATGGACTGGGTGCACGATACATGAGGGGCGGATTTAGCGTGCGAGCAGGTTAACTGCTCACTAAAAGAACGGTAATTGAGCTGCAGTGACGATGCTAATGACGATGCAGCCGGGCTGCCTTAACGGATCACTCCAGCGACGACGTAGTTACGACGCTTTAAACTGTAGTCATAGAAATCAGCTTTGGACTTTCTGACAGCGGCGATTTGATCATACACCAAAACACAAACACATGACGGTTGGGCAGAGTCCAGTGTTGTCCGCCGCGTTGGTCATGTTGGCAAGAAAGAGAAAGGTAGAGGGCAGCATATGCAACATGTCACATGCGTGCTAGCTCTCGTGAAACACTACCAAGGCGGGTCCGACCGTCCTAAACACTATCTTGGAGAGTCGAGAGTGTCAGAAGGGCCCATGAGCACCTTATTGAGATGACACTAATTGCCGATGAGCCCTGTGACTGGTGGTGAGAAACGAGCATCAAAACAGTTGATAGAACTCACAAAAATAAGGTTATTGGCAGATATGATTCCAGCATCGAGCGCCTTCGAAGGAGTGACAACTTGCACAATAGAGTTGTCCTTCTCCAGCCCCTCGAATATTGACGTATCTCCCAGCCAATCAATTCTCTTCAGATCGATGACGAGCCGTTGAGACGACGCATTGCGACTGAGTGGAAATATAACCAGTGTCAGACCTCCTTTATCGACACTAGGTCTGTGGTGACTTCGACAAAAAAAACAATGTCGCAAAAAACGAATGCATATCTTCCCATGGTTCAGTTCAAAACGGTGAACGGTGAACGGAGAGGCTGAAGCCGGGATGGGCCGGCAACTTTAAGCCAAGCAAGCCAAAGCTTAAATAACTAGTGTGAAGCTTGTCATCCGCGAGGGAACTACTACATCTGCACTATACAGCGGGACGATCTATCGCTTTGCTCCTTTGCTGTTGAAGCGGGCTATCCGCGACTCTGTGTGCCTATGTGTCGCGAGCAAGGCAGGAAGTGGTAAAGAGCATAGTGCTATGCCATGCTGCGACAAAGTCCGAAGTGTGACACTGAGTGGAAAGTAATTAGCATCCCATAGCAAATTTTGAAGCCAGATCGAACGGAGGGATGACCTGCTGCATGGAGTCGAAGGTGAGTTCTTCAAACCTTGCCCGACTAACTACAACTCAATGGCCCGCAGTGGTTGATGACTCTGTAGGTTAAACATGACATGGATCTTCTAGTAGTCTCAGACCACGCCAGTGTCTAGTGAGGGCCGTGTGAGAGCCGTTAGACAGGTTCCCGTAAAATATTTTGAAAAGCACATTTCCAGGAACTGGCTCTTATGCTCCTAACCAAAACTTGGCTATTGCGGATCGATTTTTGGCGCATTTTTCCAATCCTGGTCGTCAGCAACACAGAAAGGTTTAACAGATGGTTCCTAGCCGCTTAATTCGCGCGGTTACATCGTAATGCAGGGCATGCTGGTTGTTGTAACGCAAATATACAGCAGATCGAGCATGATTGCTGTTATCTTGGAACTCCCCTCCTTACCGGCACTGTGATGGTATCACCACAAATCTTCTTCTGTTCGCCAAGCCAACCACGTCCATGAGCAGAAGCATTGATGACGTGGATGTTAAGAACCATCCCAGCAGGATACAGATTGGTGAATTTTGATTGATTGAGGAGAACAGGCAAGATCCGATTTCAATGGCCGGATATGGCTCTAAAGACCTAGATGTGCGGATGATCTATGATGGGCAACAACCAACCACAATGTTCAATTGTTTGATTGTATGCGACAGCGCAAGATCTAGGTATTGATGAGCCAACAGGGTGGTGTATTCGGAAAAACGAGAATGTCAAAAAGAGCTCGGGCAAGGACGCTTTGATGTAATGCTGAGGATGAATATGAGTCTCTGATGGTCAGCGGTCGAGAACACACGAGCCAGTATCGCACATGTCGCAAGCGCGATGATCGGTTCTGTGCGATATAGCGCAGCAGCGGGGGAAATCGCAGTAATTGTCGATGAAAGAATGGCGGTACTTCGCCCGCAGGAGGTCGTCCGGACTTTTGTTAACACTACGAAGAAAACAAGAAAAAGCGCACCTCGTTTAGGGTCACGAGTCATGACACTCATTTAATCGTCCAAATGACGAAATTTGCCCTTCGAGGACAGGCTTGGTCGGCTCGTCAATCGGGTGACGTAAGATTAAAAAACGGATTTTTTTTTTGGAGGCGAAAAGACATCATTGATGCACATCATGACATGTCTACATCTTGAGCGACGTCGGGTCGAGGTTCTCCTCGAGCTACTGAGTTAACCAGCTCCCTTCTCACTTCGGCACCGATCTGTAAATGCGGGTTAACGCGAATAACGTCCAGGAGAGCATCTTTTTGGTCAGGGGTTAGATCGGGCGAGTATCTATAAAAAGCCGGATTTAGATTGGTACCGATGAGTCGAATGTAAGAACCTGACCTCTGGCAGAAGGCTAACAGGCTTTGATGCCAGAGCACCGGAAGCTTTTGAGTGTCACCACGCCCACGGGCCTTGTAAGTGTTGGAAAGACGGATAAAATGGAACACCAAGGCATCAACAACTTTGTATGGAAGTTGGTACTTTTTATCGATCAGAACGCGAATAAATAGAGAGTTTGGTCCTGGAAGTAATAAGTTACCCTGAAAATAACGAAGTATGATACTGTACCTGTATAGTCCATATTCGCTATCCGGAGTAGAGCTGCTGCTGAATGTAAAACAGGTACTTTCTTCTTAGCAACGACAGAAGCAATGATAGCGGCCTCTTTAAGGGTACAGCCGTTCTAGTAGGTGGAAGAGGTGATTAAGCATGATTAAAAATGCATGTCCGATAACCCACCTCCAACATCGGAAACACGATACCCTTGAAGAATGCTGCAGGTTTGAATAGTGCGCGCTTCAGGCATTCGTAATATTGCACATTGAGCTTTTTATTGCTTTGTATATCCTCCCGTATTGCATCCAGGAGGACGACGGAAAGAAATAGTTGAGCCTGAGCAGGCTTCATCGTCGACACGAAAATTCGTGTTGCTGCTCTACATGCGTGAGGGCTCCAATTTTCGGGACGAGTGAGTGCTAATACTCTTGCCCATGCTGGGAGCGAGGGAATAACTTTGAAGAATTTTGGTAATGGCCCCGACTTATACCCGTGCAGGAAGATTGCGAGTCTGCAAGAAAGACGAAATTCAGTAAACGCCATTGCGTAAGAGAGAATATACGTACTTTGAATAAGATTCTACTAGTCTAGGATCCAGACCAAGTGCCGGATCAGGATGTTCTTGATCTAGAAAACATGAGATAATAGCCTAAACGACCAAGATTTTGTGCGTACCCTGCTGCACCTTTTGCATGACATTGACACCATTAGTCTCCCCACTCTCCAATTTAGCGAAAATGATATCTGCTAATGTTCGGCGTTCACCAGAATTAGATGGCAGCAGCGCATCCAATGCTTGGATATCTCCAGAATCCAATTGCTAAGGTGGATGATGAAAAACAAGCTAGACACATCAGAATGCACTGACAAACATATCCTCTGCATCACCGTTATCACTCATGTCATCATCGTTACTATCCTCGTCCTCATCGTCCGCGAATTGTGCTCTGGGCTTGAAGTTCTCGCGTTCATCTTCATATCGAGGCTCATCCTCGTCTTCGGGCATATCGATCTCTTCTTGTTGATCCCTCGCGAGCTCAAAGATTCTCCTCGACATTTTTGAGTCAAGAACTACCTGTGCATTACACGATCAAACATTTTAACGGACATGATTGGAGCGTACACACCTCTGTGGTCTCTTCATCGCCAGAGGATTTCTGCCGCTTCGTGCGCTTCCCCGGTTGAGATATACGACCATATTTCGCTTGTGCCTCATCGACATCCAGTTGTGCGTGGAGAGGGTCACGCCTTTGCTTCACCGATTTCTGTACTCGAGGCATGATTGAATGCAGTAGGTTTATAGAAACATTATTTTCGGATGGGATATTGATTACCTAATACTTAATCTCTGATCTCCCTCAGGTCGTCCAGACTCCGACACGGCGTCGGACACCTCCTGTATCCGCAGTGACGGCGCAAGTCAAAATCTGACCACTTATACTTAAGGCACGTCGCGCTTTGTATTAGCTACTTTTTTATCTTCCCAGGATGCCGTCGTCTTCAGTTAAAGATGTAAGTTGTTGTTTGTACCGAGTCTGATCAAGGACTTCTCTTCACTACTTCTACGTGCAATATGGCAAACATTTTATCGGGAAAAACTGTACTGACTGTATTTTTCTCATCGATCAGTGCCGCTGATGCATTTTTCTACTCATAGACCCAAACCCTGGATAAGGACGGTCAAGAAATCAAAAGCGTTGGCTTCCAACGCTTTGGGTTTGACTGCGAGGTGGCCATTGACAGCCTCCGATCACTCTATCTTCGATCACACTATGTGGTCTCAGCTTCTGAGTCCCAGGTTCAGGAGCTAGATGCTAAGGAAGAGGAAGGGCACGGGTATTTGACTCAAGGCCCCAACGCCTACCAGTCTAAGTCAATCTTCCATCCAGACACACAGTCGATCTCGTACACGACCCTTTCCCGCTTCGCCCCAGTTAAGCTTTTACCTTCTTCATCAAGGAAGCGTATTCTCGTCACTGGGGGCGCTGGTTTCGTGGGTTCTCACCTTGTCGATCGTCTTATGCTCTTGGGCCATGAGGTTACCGTCCTGGACAACTTCTTCACTGGTTCAAAGACCACCGTGAGTCACTGGGTTGGTCACCCAAACTTTGAATTAGTCCGTCACGATGTTGTGGAGCCCTTCATGATCGAGTGCGATCGTAAGCCTTCCATCATTGTGCGTTATTCGCTTTCTGGCTGACAGCCATGGAACCCCAGAAATATACCATCTTGCTTGTCCCGCGTCTCCTCCGCACTATCAGTTCAATGCAGTAAAAACCATCAAAACTTCTTTCATGGGCACGCTGAACATGCTCGGTTTGGCCAAGCGCACGAAGGCTAGGTTCCTTATCAGCAGTACATCTGGTATGGTTCTTTTCGGTATTTGGGCGTCTTCTGTGCTCATTCCGCACTAGAAGTATATGGCGACCCTGAAGTTCATCCTCAACCGGAAGATTAGTGAGCAATGATCATTTGCTTCTGATTGTGTTTTTTATTATCTTGTAGCTGGGGTCACGTTAACCCGATAGGCCCTCGCGCCTGCTATGACGAGGGTAAACGTGTTGCGGAAACTCTCACGTACGGCTTCCATAATCAAGATGGCGTGGATGTTCGGGTTGCACGTATTTTCAACACTTACGGTTAGTCTTAAACTATTGGTCGTTTCTATTACTCAAGTGTCACCCGTTAGGTCCCCGAAGTTCGTTATCGCCACGTTTTAATCAATCACAAGGCTGATCTAAGGTTGATCCCACAGTGAACCCTCACGATGGTCGTGTGGTGTCCAACTTTATCGTCCAAGCCCTGCGCGGCGAGGATATGACCGTTTATGGTGACGGCAAGCAGACTCGCTCCTTCCAGTACATCCACGACCTCATCGACGGCCTGATTGCCCTCATGAACTCCGATGAGTCGCGCCCAGTCAACATTGGCAATGGCGATGAATTCACTATTGGTGAATTCGCAGAACTCGTTCGCGAGATCGTAGAAAAAGTGCAAAAAGAAGATGGTATCACACTCGAGCGCCGCGTGCAGATTGTTTACAAGCCAATCCCAACTGACGATCCTCAGAAGAGACGCCCTGACACGACCAGGGCAAAGAATAGCCTGGGATGGCAACCCCGCTGGTCAGTGCGGATGGGCTTGGAGGAGATGGTCCGATACTATAAGGCTAAGATGTCAGAAGGGAGCATGTGAATGGTACTTAACTCTCAGTATTCTTACAGTGTTATTGTTGGGTTCTGTATAGTTGAACATTATGCATATTGGCAATTACTTGTACATGAGTAGTATGAGCGTACTCTGAACTTTTAGATGTGGATACATATATATCTGCCGAGCACATTAGGGTAGTTGTAATCCAAACGTCGTATGTGATCCGTAACAGCCTTAGTAAGAAAGAATGAGAGTTAATAATTTTGTACAGAGGAGTCATGACGGCAACAAAGCCTTCGTTATGACCCCCCTAGGCAGTTGAGCACTTTGTGTTACTACCTTCTGCATCGTTCCTCTAATAACGTGCTTGTCAACTGAGCTAGCATTGTAGGTCGTTCGACGCATGCGACCATCCTGCGCGACCTCGTCTGTGACTAGGCTTTCTTTGTTCGCAGTTAAAGATCCCGCTACTGGACGCTCCGGAGAGCTGGGAGCCTTAGGATGTGACTGTTTGTATCCCTTGAAGTTGCGAGCGGCTTTGAGCTCGGAAGTGTCTGTGGTCCTATGAAGCACGATAGCGTGAATCCGTAGAGCATGCGAACGTACCGATGTAGCTATTGCCGTGCTTGTCTCCCTGGAACCAATGAGCCTCCTTCTTCCGTTCAGAATACCTTGGAATAAAAAGGGTTAGTGTAATGAAATTGGAGCACGAACGCTATAACTGACTTCCGCAACGGCCGGCCATCTCTCCCAAGCGGGCAGTATGCGTTACTCAACTCCTTCGCATAAAACAACAAATTTTCCAACTGGCTTTTCGCAACATCGGTTTTTACACATGAAAATGAAAGGGGAGAACGAGGATCCCTCTGGGCAATGGCTGGAATGCCGACGAATTCCGCAAGCTTCGATAGAGCGACCTTTGACCGTTCTCGTATGGACAACTTTGGAGGAAGGAGGTCGGATCGTGTACGAGGCTGTTGGGCAAGAAACCTTGAAAAGACCTTGTTAACTATTGAAGCGCTTCCAGGGAGGATGTTCAAGCAAGCTTTGGCACCTGCAAAAGTCGTAAGGCAGGTCGCTATCTGCGATCTCAGGCGCACCTACCCTTAACAACGTACAACCGAGGCCCATCTTCAGCGTTTATTAAACATTGTTTAAGATTCTCTGCGTATTTCAGCGGAGCTATGGGACTTGATTCTCCCTGTAGATATGTATCAACACTCTGCTCGTTCCTCCAATCAGATTTGCAGGATCAATACCTGAATAATAAGAACAGGGCAAACGATACTGGCAAGCTCTTCGGGCCTCATAAGTGTACGCTTATACGACAGGTGAGCCGGAAGCATAAACAGGCGCCAATATAGCACTCACGTTCATCATAATGTTGACAAGTTCCACTATCCTCAGACGTTTTGTTGGAGGTGTGTATTTCTCCCAGTAGGCTATCAACTGTCATTGACTTAGCATTGTGGTGTAACTGGCCAGAAATGACATACATCATCTTGAAGGTCAAGATTATCGCTCTGCACATGGCGTCATCAGTTTGCCAACAACTTCCGTGCTATGATCGGCTATGATCGGCGGCTTACCTCCCCAGTCATGAAAGTCACTACTTCATTCCCTGCATGTTCGAACGAGTCGAGGTCGGGCGCGTAACACCATAATTGGAGGAGTTCGTCGTAAGCGTGGAAGACCCATTGAAGTCTAGGAACAGTCATCAGAAATCAATCGATCAATGAACTACAAAGAAGGACATACTCTGTCGGAGGGGGGACGTCGCATAAAGTTAGACTCAGGACTTGTTCAGGCCACCTAGACTGACAGTGAGCTGGTATCTATTACATATCAGAGGACATACAATGCAGCAAGTCTGAGAGCTGCATTAACAGAAATACACTCGAATGCCAATATGTGTGCAGGAGGCAAGAGCAAAGCCTTCGATTCAAGTATTAGAAACCGTGCTGTAAACTCCAATTAATGAATCACACCTGGCAGACCATAGCAATGTCTGCTGCATCAACATAGCTGTCATGCCATTGGCTAGGTCTACATCGTGATCGTCCGCAAGTTCGCTGATCAAAAGCTATCAAGTTATAGTCCTGAGAGAGTCTGGGATCATCGAAATGCCTAATCAGCCAGCTTGAGTCAAGAAATAAAGGATGAAGGAGGATGCAAGTCGGCCGCCCTGGGTCAAAGCTGCCAACGTTCCCGTGGTCGGAGTTCGTGATGTACCATATAGACACGTAGTCGTCCCTTGATGGGATATCGATGTAGGGCATACGGGAGAGGAGAGCAAGAAATGGACCAACTGGCAACAACAAGGCACACACTCACAGGTTTACAAAATGGTATTATATATGAAAAAAGGGTCCAACAGTAACGACCGCCCTCCCTAGAAGGCCCTGACGGCCTTGGGTCAAATGCGATCAAATTTCTCATTAGCCGAGTAGTAGCGGCAAGAGGACAAGCTAAAAAAATTATGGAACAAACTTGTACATACATGAATATTCAATATTTCATGCAGCGCTGAGCCTTCATGATCGACGACATCGCTGCCTTCAAATTATCAATTAAAAAGCATTACTTGCTCCCGTCTCCCTTGAATCAAGTACTGCAGGCATTTTAATCCTCGTCGACGTGTCTCTCAGGCTGAGGCGCTCCAATTTTAGTTATTTTAATAATGCCAACCTTCTTTACCATCGTACTTACTCACGGTCCGGGTCTCTCCAAGTCATTCCCAAGCCACAAGTACCCGTTGTCAAGAACAGTCTTCCAAGAATTTTGATTGACGTTACGAACTACGTGTATCCTCCCCACCTTCACGGTAGGAATAAGATTGATAGCCTCGGAAACTTCCTCCCCGTCTTGCTGCCGCGCTTTTGTGCCTCCAGCTATACTTCTTTAAAACTGGTGTCAGTTTTTTTGGTTAGTCCCGGATGTCTCGGTCAAAATTGTTTGAATGTCGAAATGAGAAGATCCAAAAACGTCCTCCTCAAGAGTCATAATTGCGATAACTAAGATTCGTTATCGCGTACGACATGCCGGAATGCAGGTAAACGGAAGCGACCCAAGCTTCCTCCCAGCGTCTCAGTTCCTCTCACGTCTCCGTCTCCTGAAGTAAGTCACTTGAACATGCATGTAATAAACTGTGCTCGCCGCCGATAGTGTAACCAGTGCCATGTGTTTCATTACCGGGATGGCTGGGCCTAGAACATTGTCCGATGGGCAGGTAATCAGCTTCCGATAATCGCACACAAGCTCCGTTACGGAGTAAAGTTGCTTGCGATTGCTATCTCCGCAGGGGTACCTCTTGCCGCAGTTTGGCGCCCTTACTCGGGAGTTTTACTGGGCAGGGGTCCGAAGACACTTTGTATCTGCCAATATGGCAAGGATAACAAGACACAGAACAGAAACATTCAAAGATCCTCATCACCCCACTATACCTTCCAAGACTTGAACTACTCTCTGTTGTTTCTAGTAACGCGGCGATGAGATTAGTCTTCGTCGCTGCTCGATACTCACCTCTCTATCGGCTCGCAAATCAGAAGGGAACATAGTTGGTACTCCGAGGCCTTCCAGCGTAGACTGCTGCTTCTGCAAGAGACCGTCCCATGCGAAAAGCACGCGTTCCGCATCAAATTTTTGCAGCTCTTTCCGAAATGCATCGTTCAGCATCTGCCACACAGGTTAGAACGAAAACGTGGAGTTGGTCGTACTTACATCTGCCTCGTGCTGGGATATTCCTCCGCCAATCAACGCGGCTCTAGGAGAAACGTCATTAATGATGAAAGGGGATCCGTCGCTGAGAATTGTACGGACTTGGTCTGCGTAACCTTGACTTTATTCTCGTGTTTCCTATGTATAGCAAGTCGTTCTTCCCACAACTGTCGTTCCAAGTCCTTCTGCTCTTCTCGCAACTAAAGTTCAGAAATCATATAATCTGAGTGTGTGAAGACCGCCCGATGGACTTACATGGGCTACGGCAGCAACGAAGTCTGCACTTTCGGCCAGTTGTGTGAGATGGGGCAAGGCCTGCTGAAATGACATCATGCGGAGGTCTTGCCCGTGCGTGAAAGCATGATGAACCGAGTCCTCTGGAGGCTGATCGGTGGAGCGGTGGCTAGCCGCCTGTGAAAGTTGCAGGGAAGTCTGTTGCGTAGTCAAACGCGATGACGAAGGTTGTGAGGGCCTCGACGGAATTTTATGTTCGGATGAATTAAGTTGGGAAAGCAAATCAGCAACTGAGGACGACGATTTAGACACATCGTTTGTGGTGGCAGGTGGTTGTGTCAGGGATAGTGCAGCCTGAGGTGCGATTGAAGTTGGCGGTGTCACGGTAGCTGGAGGTGTGGTAGAGGTCGGTGGTGTATTCTTCGCTACGCCATTGGGATCAACGCCGCCGATACTCTCTTGCCAGGCCTGCGACGATCTCAGTTGCTCGAGTAGAGCTTTGATACCTGCAGGATCCTATGATCAATGAGTCAGTAAGTATGTGGATCAGCTTCTTCAAATCGCTCACATTGATGTTCGTGAAGTTCATAGGGTCTGACTAAGAACTTTACACGTGAAGTTGTAATACATTATTCGATTCCGTGCTTACTTATTCTAGTTGCCGCCGGGTTTCGTTACTCGATCGATCGTTACAATAGGGAGCCATGATAGTACTATGCCTCAGCTACTAAAGAGTCATATATATGACATTTCGGATGAACCAGCTCTGGCCTCGCTCCACGACGGTCTTTCCCTGAATGTTAACTTACTATGTGCGGGAGGTGCCTATCAGATCCCCGACAGGAGTAACCTTATTGAGGGCACGTGCCTTGCAAGGTGCCGGCTATCTTCGGTTGATCTTCGGGGCACTCCTTGATTAGTACGAGGCGGCAGCGTACTTGTCAATGTGTCCCGATCGGACGTCACAGCGGCCTCGATCATACCCTGTCGTACCGCGCGCCGCGGCCTATCGGAGCCCATCGGCAACCGTAACCACATAGACTCGATCGTAAGTCCACTCCGGGATGACTCGGATGATTCAGGATTGTCACATCGTACATGTAAAATTTAAAACTTTGACAGGGGCTCGGAGTTGTGACATTTTACCTACTATACCCCGAGGTTTAATTGTTAAATGTGTCAACGGACCCGGAGGCCAACGGTCGGGTAACCAGCACGTGTATACGTGTGACCCGTCACGACTTGACAACAGAGAGCGGTTAGAGGCGGACAGCTGTGGACAATAGACAATGGGAAAGACGGCTGAAAGTCGAAACAAACGGTACTACCGCTTGAAGCTTTCGATGCATGAACCTCTCCGCCGATTTCCAATACCGCGGAGATGCCTGATAATCGCGCACTTTGCGCGACCTGGTTACTAACATGCTGTGTGAAACGTATCACACACTATCCACACCTAATCATCACATACGATTTATGTACGCAAACTCAAGCCAAGTGACAGTTATTTGAGGAACAAATCCAGTGTTCTGCCAGCGCAAGTCAGTGTAGGTTTGACTTGGTGGAAGTCAAGATATATTTATACCGGTGACTTTCCCATACACGCAAATGAATTCGGTGAACTTCGACTCAGAGTTCAGTCGACGTTAAATTTGGGTTTGATATGACAAAGGTAATAAAAGTGGTTGCATGGTGGATTTTGAGAGAATCTACTTTGCAAACCGGATGTTCAAGAAAGCCTAATCTGGTTGCAAGTGCGATTAGCATGGTACATGATGAGGGTACACGTAGACCAAGATTCCAAGGAAAAACTACTCATCGAGGACCGATCATATCGGCAAGAGGGAAAAATCGGATAATCCATGCGTTCTGTATATCCAATACAACTCGAGATCCAAGCCATTCATCATTAGCTCAAGGATAGTCCAGTAAGCCCACAATCTGATCGCAGATCTGCGAGTGAACGGACACAGGGCACTGCGGAAGGCTGATTGCATGATCTGCATGATGCGATTTCGCAGTTGGCACATCCTCCTCGTCAGCAGCTCGATGAGGTCCGGGCCGTCGTCCACAGGGAGTTGGACGGGTCATAGTACTGGCGCTTAGCGGGACAACGTTCTTGCAATAGTGATTGTTTATGAATGCGCATAAATTTAGTTCCGCGAGAATTGTGGTATTGTGGTGTAGTTGATAGGTAACCGATTTCGCCATACAGTAAGTAGGCAAAGTCGGATGAGTGCCGGCTGCACAATGAGACGAGGAGCCCGGTTTGAAAGGATAATTTAATTTTGGGAGTATCGTAAAGTTCGAGCTTGCGGACAGTCGCACAGGTAACACATGAGTATAGCCGCATGATGAACCAGAGCTCGCTTTGTCGTTTGAGGTGTGCTGCTGGTCTGAGAGAACTTGTTGTTCGTCAGGCATATGCTCGTAAGCAATGCGCTGCTCGTAATACAACCCGAGTAGAATCTCCCGCGCGAGTTGGTCTCCCCTAGACAGTGCAGTAAAAGGATGATAGCTGTATGATTCACATAAATATCACCTTGACAATACTGCTAAGGTTCACCAAGCTCCGTTCGAGGACCCTTCGTGGGCCTTTGCCATTAGACCAGTCTGAAGTTCTCAGAGGAGGATCCGAGTGCTTCAAATGCTATGCAGTGGTTGATACACGTGGAAACTGCGTGTTCGAGTAGAGGCACCCGGTACGCCAGACTTCATGGATTATGTGTACGGCGTATCGCTATGCGATCATCATAGAACCTCCTCTACCTGTCAGAGTTACGTTCAGGTCCCTAGCTGGTGTCCCTGTCATTGTCAGTAAAATCCACCGGTTTCTCACGAAACGCAATGTAACCGAAGAAGAAAGCCATGCGAGGCAGAAGAGTCGTAGGGCTGGAGCAACGACTTGGACTGTGACTCAGGGCAGCGAAAGTGCGACTGAAGTAATAGATTTGAAGATTCGGATTTTACCCAAGGTTGTAAACATATGATCAGGCTAGGCTAAGCGCGATGACTTCAGACAATCATATGGTCGGCAGGGATCGAGTCAGTCACTATGTTACGGAAAGAAGGGAATCTGGTGCCTTGTCAGTATGATGGAAGGCGACGTGCTAATAGAATACTTATGTTTTGGAACACTTGCCTCTTTCTAAGGGTCGTGTTAAGTGACGGCAGCATTCCGTAAATATGACCGATAGGCTGTTCTAAAGTAGCAAGATGAATAGATGCCTTAGTACTGAAGCGGGGCCAATGACAACAAAAAGGATTGTTGGCTGACATAGAAAACGCAGAAGTTCAGAAGGAGAACGTACTTGGAACGACATCTAGTGGCGATGTGGTAAAATGGAGTCGCCACTGGTAGTGTACTAATAGCCAAGAAGACTGTTGCGAGAGTCTCGGAAGATACAGTGACGGATCATTCAGTGTCTCGGGGCAGTGTGCCGACGATTGTTGAGATCAAAGTGCCCCCGCCACAGCCGCAGCGCCACTTGCCAAATGGGTCACACGTAAATGGTTCAAGCTGTGCTGAGTCACTGCGAAGCGATACAATCGCTACACTTAGCTCTTGGCACTTGAGAAGGCTGAAGCCGTTGAGAATTTTAATCTCGACTCCGGGTGCCTACTACACAGTCATGTTAAGGGACAACTTGAAGTGCAATGATAAAAATGATTAACGGGGTCGTCACTTAGTAGCTCAGTGTGGGAAGGAAAAAGTCACGAGTTAGGCGGCCGAGGGCCGAGGTGTTTACGGTTCAAATTTATTATTGTGACAAATGTGACAATAAATATTAATGTCGCTACCAAACTTACCCACGACTACCGAGCCTCCTTCCTCTTTACGCCCTGCCTCGCTGCCGCATCAACATCTTTCTTATTCTTCCTTTTCTTGCCGTGTCCGTCGTTTAATTCTGTACTTTCTTCATCGTCACCTCTATCTTCCTTGATTTTAGCCTCCTTTTTGCCCCATCAATGACATCCCTAGATCAGGCAGAGCAGTCTGCTCAGGCGAGTTCGTCTCATATGATGAAGACTACAAAACGGGGGAGGCCTTTTCTCAAGGCGAGTATAGCCTTTTTTCAACGATAATAGCTAATTTAGTCCGGTGCAGGATACCCTTGACCTTTTTGCAACGCTCATCGTATCTCTTAATCTGACCACGCACAAGCAATATTTTCGCACTTTCCCAAATTCATTCTCCACGTCCGTGCTTGATCGCTCATTTCCAGAACGTTCATCTCATACTCTTTTTCAGGGACGAAGCTGCTGCGAACTTGGCATCTCTCAAGTTCTCTCAGTCAAATCGCGGGCCGGATCCCAGAGACAAATCACGAATAGTGACGACCACAACTACCACGACATTCTCGATGACTCGTGACATGGCAAAGGCTATGTGCCAACACTTCATGGATGCTCGTTTGATTGAAAACGCCGCCGATCTTGGGAGCAACCTTTTCAAAGATCGCGGTACTTATGTCCTCACGCCCAAGGGTCTTCATGTCTTGGAACGATTCATATCCAAGAACGGCATGAATTCCGACCATCTACAACCCGTGTTCGCTTCTCAACCAATATGCATCAAGCTATTACACTTGGAGCGTCGATCAGCCGATGACGAGATCATCGTCACACAATCCGTCATAACTGCGCTCTTCCGTCGATTCGTTGGTCGTCAGCCCAACTACCCCGCTCAGTCCTCGACCAATCCGCCAGATTCTTTTCAAGAATACCACGAGCGATCCAAGGGTGTACCCTTAATGGATGTCCAAGAGCGCGCACAGCCTTTACTAGGCAAAGCCATGGTCATGCACAAGCACTGTTTCGCTGCCGTGAGTGCTCTTGAATGGCTCTGCGATTTCACCTCCGTGGTCGGAAGAGAAGAAGCGGCAGAGATGGCTGCTCAGTTTGTTCGCTTCGGCCTCATCACATTGGTTAGCGATAAAAGGAAAAACAATGACTCTGCAATCATTTTCACCGTTCGTGGTTCTACTCCAGGTGGGAATTCTCCAGTCAGCGTAAGTCCCCGTCAGCGAGTCATTCACAGGTGTCCTTATCGCCTCGTTTGTTCCAGCAACACGGAGAGTTCCGATGTACAGCTAAAGCTATCTATAGAATCACAGACGAAGGCAAACGGCTCGCTCAGTGGGACGAAGCTACCGCATCTCCTCTCAGCTCGACGGTGAACCTGCATCATGCCGATCGCTCGTCACTGGAAAGTGAATCTATCAATGGTACTCCGAAGACGGGAATTGAAGCAGCTGATGCTAAAATTCATCGTCGCATATCCATGGCGGAGAAGCTTAATTCCAGTCACGAGGCTGCAGAGAAGAAAGGCAATGTCAAGAGCAATACCGATCGTCTCAAATATATCCTGGAAGAGCCATCTTATCGCGCTCTCTTCCGTGATTTCTTGAAGGCGAACTTTTGTGAAGAGAATCTGGCGTTTTGGATGGATGTCGAGGATTTCAAGCGCAAGTTCAATACGACTTCCAGTGCACAAGCTGCAGTTCCTGCTCGGTCGGGTAGCAAAGCAACTCCAGGACAAGCCGCCATGGAGAGGCATCACGAGGCTTTGATTCAGACTGCTTTTCAGATCTACAACAAATACCTCGCACCATCAAGTCAGAACGAGCTCAACATTGATCATGGTCTTCGCCTCGATCTCGCCAACTATCTCGGTGAAGTCATGGTTGGCCTGCACGGCAAATCGTTCGACGGACAAGTAGATGCCACTCAAGCTGGTGGTTCTTTCAACGCAACGCAACTGCAAGTTCTGATCAAACTGTACACGCGCATTCAAACGCATGTTCTTCGGTTGATGGCTATGGACTCGCTGCCCAAGGTAATGCTTTTTTTTGTTCCCAAGATTTCATTTTCTCATTCTTACGTCCTGTAGTTCATTAAAACGCAGCGGTTTCTGGACGCACGGCAGTGGCTTGGAGAAGGAGATGCGCCAGGTGATGACGTTCATTTCCTCACCAGCCCTCCTGCTCCTCCTGGCCTCGGTTCTGAGGAGACTGGTGGAGCTTACATCACGGTGTCTTTGAAAGGCAGTGAGCGAGAACACCGGAATCACTGCAGAGACATACCAGGATCGCCACATGTCTCATGAGCGGGTGTTCTCTCCTTCTCGCTTTCCATGGACTTATTCATTGCTACTTTAATTGTGGCGTGCTTGCGGGGGCCCTTGCACGACATCGTACATTCATCATCCCGGCTGACCACCGTATGCCCACCATTCGTGTTGTTTTCTTCTATCGCATTTGATTCCAAACCCGGGGGGTTATCGTTTATACTTTCTTCATCGCCGTAATTGTTTTCATCTCCTTGGCATTATCCAGTATAGTATCCTGGGCCGGCTTGTCATGCTTTAACAATATTCCCCAATCCTGTCGAGCCTTCCCATCTCATCGCATTACGACGGTATCTTCTCTACATCCAGTCCCTTCGCGGTGT
This sequence comes from Suillus americanus, assembly GCA_016695465.1. NCBI lineage: Eukaryota > Fungi > Basidiomycota > Agaricomycetes > Boletales > Suillaceae > Suillus > Suillus americanus. The sequence continues at coordinate 47,319 of MU178012.1, read as the reverse complement.
ACAGTCTACTTAATACCCTACACTTACCTACTGCCTTGTTATGTAGGTAGCACTTAATTTCATGGCTTCCTGTCGTATATCAAGCAGTCATGTTACTTGTTGCATGTATGTACTCGAGGTGGAACAACTAAAGATTGATTGAAAAGTCAATAATCTCGCATGGCGTAAACTTTACACTGGTGGGCTGTAATTTAATCGGCAAGATCTCGGCTTCATTTCGTTTTATATAATGCATAGCACTATTTGCATTATTAAATACAGACGATTGTGTTTAGAATTAATGGGAGTACTTAGAACCATACAGCGCTCCTCGGCGCATCCGAGGGCTTAAGTCTTATAGGCTTTAGACCTTGCAAACGAGGCAAATAACTTTGTGATGATGCGAAATTCGACGACGACGAGGGTTTGTCAACACAAGTGCAAACAACTTAGACTTTACTTCCGAGTTAATACCGCGACGTTCCAGAGTGTTCAGTGGCAGATTCGATTCTCATCCGCGAGATCATTCACAAAAAATGTCTTGGATCTGGAACCCAGACGGTGATGCTCCCAAGCCACCGGTAGAGGATAATATGGTGCAGGACCCATCAGACCCTACCAGAAAGGTTACCAAGAAAGCCGCCAATCAACCCTTCTTGGCGTACGTGGTTGTCACCTGCTTGCAGACAGCAACTTGAACTTATGATTTGTAGCCATAAGCAATATAAAGAGAAGCAGGAACAGGAGCACCAAGCATGGCTTCAAAGAAATCTCGAGCGTGAGGAGAAACTCGCCAGAGGAGAAGAAGTCGGTCCTGCGGAGGAGGATCCCACTGCCGAGCAGGAAGTAGGGCTCCTTGGGCTGCTGAAGTTCATTGTATATTTGATTCTCGTTATTGTTATTGCGGGCAAGTTCTTCACTGGCAGCTTCCTGTGGGAATACGATGGAAAGTGGGCGCGATTAAAGACATATTGGCCAGTTCGTCTGGTTCCATTAAGTTCTTCATCGACGTCCCTGACTGTGCTCACGCTGGCATTCTAGGAGAGTAGCGGGCGCCTCTTCTCGGAAACATATTTGGCAACATTTGATGGGAGTGACCCAACAAAACCCCTGTATCTTGCGGTATGGTCAACAGTTTCAAGTGATCGTACAAACACCTGATCACTCTCATGCAGATCGATGGTGACGTATTTGATGTCTCCAGTAATAGCAGGACGTATGGTCCAGGAGGTCCTTACCACCATATGTGGGTATATGCTATGCTTCCTAGACTTCCTCACCATTTATTTGCAGGGTCGGAGTGGACGCAGCCAGGTCATTTGGTACAGGATGTTTTGCCACTCACCGGACACATGACCTGCGTGATTTGACCGACAACGAGCTCAGGGTTAGTGGCAACGGCGTTTTCCGTGTTCACACTAGGACTAATCTGTCGATACACATGTAGGGCGTCCAGCACTGGAAGACATTCTTTGCTGAGCACAAAACATACTTTAAAGTTGGCAGAGTCTTGCACCACCCGATTGATCCCAAAAGTCCGATACCTGAACATTGTGATTCAAAGAAAGAGCAGACGAGTCATCCAACAACCGGGAATTCTAACCCGATGCATTCTAAGGGTAATTCGGAGACGCCGAACCGCGAGGAGCTATAGTCTACAGGCAGAGCTATTGATGTCCATTATTATTTAGCACGTATGGCGTGTATATAAGTCTATCGTGTTCCGTATGGCATGTCTACATAAGGTTTTTTCATGAAGTAGATGGTCCGTGTCACATCTTCCGGTCGGTATCCGCATACAGCCAAGTGGCCGTTTTTTAGGACTGCCACCGGTAATGATTAGTATGTCTTCGACAAAGAACCACTCGCCTGCTTACCTGAGGTGCATCGTGCGTCATAAAGTAATTCCTCAGTATTGGAAAGTCAGCGATTGATCCATTAATCATTGACGAGAAGGGGCTCTCCCGATACTTGGCGATGATGATATTTCCGCGCCACGCAGTTGCCTCTCTGAATGATCGCCCCTGGATTTCCCTAAGACACTTATTGATGGGGAAGGGCATCCCGTCACGGGAGACGGTCGGATAGAAGATGACGTAAGGATTGACGAATTTTTTGTTCATACCGTCGAGAGCCTCGACGAGCTATGAGTCCAACGTCAGATTTTGACCAAAATTATACGCGACTTTGTACTCACGTGATAATGCCAGGCTCGGGGACCGAGGCCCTCGGCGATGTAGTCCATATAGACTTCAGGATGTGGCATCCGAGCAGGTAGGGTGCTATACGGAGCGTGTGGGTCGGGTACGGACATGGGGCTTGTCATCAAAGCTACCATGTGCGGGTTGCGGCCGTCAGAAGGAAAGAGGAGAGCCTCAAATGATACTAGTTGGTCCATGATGTCACCAGAAGGAGATGGATCCGAGTACGCTTGGTTTTCGAAGAGAAGATAAAGTAAGATTTGAGCAGAAAAGTAGAGATAGTTGTAGACCTCAGGTCTCAGACTAGTGTGGACTTCAAGTCTCAACGGTGCAGTCGAGCACTTTGAGGGAAAGAGGAGTAAGTGGCTCTTCCTTATAAAGTTCTTACCTGGAGACATGAGGACAGGCCGCCGAGATCTGTGAACTATCACAAATAATACAACGGTTTTAGTGCAGACACGAGGACGGTCAATAGAAACAAGTTGACGGATTAAATTGGATGTGCCGGGAAGTAGATGAGTCGCGTCAAACTTTGAAGTGGATTTGCAATTCGACAATGGGGAGTCATAATAGCCCACCCGATCTACTCTTGGCTGTTTGATCGTTTCAGCCTGGATAATGGATGATGATCTTGATTCCAGAATGCAGTGATCACGGTGTGGTCGCTGTGAGTGCGGGAAGCAACGTAGCATAATAAAGCCCTACTAGTGCGCGGGCGGTACCGACAAATCAGGAAGTTTTGATGCTTATTAGCTTATTCCCTACCGCGCCGTCTTCTTGAGGTCGTAAAGGACATAAAAATTGCAAAAGTTGACATAAAATTCAGGGTATGTGTTTTCTCTACATGCCTTGAGGTCGTTGTTGACAGTTTTGGGGTCGATCATCAGCAAGCGCGTGTTTGTCTGCGTGCGTTTTTTTAGTCCTTCCGAGTCGGCTCGGCACTGCTCTCACACCTTGCCAATTGAAGTACAAGTCAATCTTATCTGTTACAGCTCACTTTCGGGAGTCACGAACAAACCGACAGATTTAGATAACATCAGATATAGCGGAGCCCTTTTTCAATTCCACTGCGGCAGGTGTCTTACAATGTATCGCTACGTGTGTCCAACCTGGCCGCGGCTCCTCGAATTGGCTGTCGAACAATACGGCGTGTAAACAAGGGGTATGAACGTGGATAGAAGTATTTCGCGGCCGATTCATGATTCTAATATCATATAGCCGGTCCAGACCTTCTCCAAACAGGTTGGTCCTAGCGGTACCTATGCGCCATTGGTGTAAGATCCCGTGCACCAAATCTCTAAAAACCTCCGCTTCCAAGCTGATCATACAGTGGTTGTGACTCGTATGACACCTTGAAGGCTGTCCGACCGTCTCTTTTAAGGATGGTATGAGATCATCTCGTGACAAGGAGACTCATCTAGGCTCAGCCCACTCCCAGCTACAGGAATGTTCTCTTTTTCATTCATTTACCAAATCTTCTGATCCGTTCCCTGGGGACACTCTCACCGTTGTAGTGACCGCGACCACAGGGCCTAGAGCATTTAAATTGTGACGCAACAGTTTTTCCGCCTACTTCCAGTTACGAGTACAGATTTTTGGGGTTCGCCCTCCAGGAAGGCTATCACTGCACGATATACCTGATTGAGACGAATCGTTAATGCCCGGCATACACACAGTGCGTGTTCGTGATGGGATCCGCCATGACTTCAGCGCCACCTGTGATGTTTTGGCACGGCGCGATTATGTTGTCTCATTTGAAGCCTAGATAAGGTGAGATTGAAGAATGTAGGAAACATAGGGGAGTAGCTTTACGCCACCGCAACTTCACTGGCATGTGCTGTAGGTAATGCGCGTCCAATGGATCGGTCTATAAATGCATAAAGTTCTTTTACTTATCATCCCACTAAATCGAACGAGATATTAGTATACTTGAGCATCATGACCCATCAATCATTCATGTCCGCACAGTAGTAATAGATCAGGCTGGTGGTTGCACGCAGCTGCACAGCACACAACGATGTATAAAGTCTCGAGTGCGTATGCCAGCTGTATGTACTGTTTTCGATACGATTGATACCGAAGTAGTATATACTAGTATATACTGTAGTGAAAGTCTGATACTACAGGAGTCCATGATCAGACAGTATATATATGTATGAGTTAGCATGTTTCTCGATCAGACATACCCTTCGTGCCGTCCCACAACGAAAAGAAACCGAAGGAACAAGCTACCACGCGCGCCGGTACCACACGAAGCCTATCTTACTAGGCTTAGCAGGTTGGGTCACTGTTAGGGCGAGATCGAGACTAAAGTTCATTTTGATGCCTTAGGCGCTTGTTAGCCGAAAAAGGTAACTAAGTTAAGCCACAAGCGTCTATTGTTTTCCACTGGCAGTAGCGCAGACCTTGACCTCTCTTTGCTGGGACAAGCCATTTGTTGCTCTATCGTCTGCTTGTACATCATCTGGCTGCTATCTTTTCTAGCATCAGAATGAACAGTGGTAACATTCTCGTTGCTGCTCAGCTCTCGTCGCTTTATCCTTCCTCTAATGCCGTATCCTTAGTTCTTCAGACCGAACGTCGAAATCTTCCACTCCCCCCACCACATACCGACACAGATTCGTCGTCAGAACATGCTTCATATTCATCAACATTTCATGCTCCTCATACAGGAACAATCCTTCTGCGAGTTATTCACGGTGGTCTGATATTGGAACTCATCTCTCTTTCCACTGATGTCCCCCCGATTCGATTCGTCTTCCCTTCTGCAGTCTTGCCTGCTCCAGCTATCTTCGCATGGGGCGAGAAGGAGTTACACGTACTGGCAGTAATCTCTAGCGGCTCCTTATTCCGTTTGGTTCTACCCACCGTCAACCCGACGCGATTGTGGCATGATCCATTGCCCAAACAGTGGAGTCGAGAATATATAGTTAAAAACGTGTCAGAACAATTTTATGGCGTGGTGCAAGCACAAGGTTTACTATGCGTGGTGATTGGGTTGACAAATGGCTCCCTTATCCGCATAGAAGCTGAGAATATCGGAGATGACAACTTCCATGGTATGTACTTTTAACGTCCGCCGAGTCACTGTCTTTGACATTCCGCTGCTGCGTAGATCTTTGGGCGGAGCACGTTTACTCGCCAAGTTCATTTTTGGGAACACTCACTTCGTATTTGCCTAGTCTACAATCCTCGAGCTCTGCAGGATCAGAGATTCTCTCTGTTGCTAGCAGGCCGCAGCCCACCGAGTTGGGCCACATATGGACGCTCTCACGGGATCGTACTTTACGACTTTGGACAGCAAAGGGTGGCTGTGTTGCCTCCAAAGCTTTGTCTTTGTCAGGCAAGGCGTCTAGCGAGTCATATGTGACTTCCAACGGCATCAAATCTGAGCTTCTTGGAGCTGAGCCACGCAATCTCCTTCGGATATTTGGAAACGGGGGCGACGATGAAACTACGTACGCCGTTGCGTTTACGCCAACTCCTTCATATCCACAGTCTGGTGGTTGTTTTCAACTCGTTGCTATTAACTCCGATCAAATGCGCGAGGTTCAGACTGTTGAATGTTCTGCCTCCAGCGCTCATTGTCACCTTCAAGATTTCATAATTAACGATGACTTTCTGTATACATTATGGGAACGTCAAGGGTCCTCAATGACGGAGAGAACTAGGTTAATTATAGCAGGGACTAGTGGTTCTGATGCAATTTGGGAGACTGCTACCTATGGGGAAGAGACGGATTTGACTCCTACGGATCTCGACGAGCTCCTTTGCTCCCCCGGTTCATTGGCCGATAAATTCATGACGGCCATATTGAGACCAGGCGTGTTCTCTCCACTTACTCTGCGGACTGCTGTGGAGCAGTACACAGATGCATGTCTTTCAGTCTCCGGACCACATCCACCCCCTCAACTCACGTCCTCTCATCCCACTACGGCAGAAAACATTGCTGCGGTAGTCGGCTGTACTGTGGCTTTAATGCAGGATCCACAGACAGGGGCGCTGCAGCACGATCGGTATTGGAATGCGCTCAAAAGAGATTGGGAGGGATTTGTTGCACGTTGCCGTGAAGTTGAGCGGAGCGCACGCTGGCCTCTGGGATTGGGTAAAGGGAAGAGTAGGGATGAAGTGATCGTGATCGAACGAGAACGTGTGGGTGTCTATGTGAAGGAAGACCTACCACTAAGTGTTCACCGGTACCTTTCGGACTCCCTGCCAGTGGAACCTCATTTTGCGGTCTTGGACATACTCTGGACGCTTTGCGACAAGATAGGGCACGAGGCGCTTCAAAATCTGGAGACCAGGATTGTTGATATTCTCCATCAAGAGATCGCGTTTTCCATTGTGGATATTATTGAGGACCAAGCGCAGCGCTTCAACTTCAAGGCTTCCCTTGATGAGCCGTCCGAAGCCAGCATTATAGCAAGGTTGCAAGGCATAGAAGACCTTGATGGTGCCGTCCGAATAATCCTTGATCTTGTCGCAGGCTTTGAACAAGAAGTAAAGCGGGAAGAGGACGAAGTCGAGCTGTTGCTCCCGAGCAGTCGATCTGATTGGATGACCGCTTTATCCTCGTCATACATTACGACGACGGTACATGCCCGCTATGATATTTGCATTGCACTGGTCACCTTGTTGTTCTTCCTAGCTGATGATCTGAAGGAATGGGATCCTTCGCTGGTAGAAGAAGTCTTCGCCGTGTTCCGAGGGTTGGCGATGTTGCGATCTGTAGCACGCCAACCTGCGGCAGACACAGGCGGTGAACAAGAGGCATCGGACGAGTTATTGACCACTGACGATGTGATTGCTCGAATGAGCAATATGCATGTGTCTAGGAATCAGGCTCGCTTTGTCCCGACTTTTTCGCTACTTCACCGCCTCGCAGGTCAGTCCGGTGAGACGACAGAACTACCAGGGGCAGCCCATCGTTTTTTGGACGCGAGCGGCATGCTTCAGTCTACTTCCCCTGCTCGGGTGACTCAGTTCGAGGCGCTCTTTTGTGAACGTCTCCGCCTCTTGGGATACTACGAAGTCGCACGCGAGATGCTGGCATGGCTACCGCGCACACCGGGCGTAGTATTCATTGCTGCATGCCTGTACATCAATATTGGTCGTGCTGAAGATGCTGCCCAGCTGATGGAAAAAGTTGCTGGAAGCTTTGGTGAGAATGTCGCTTGAAATCGACAGTCTCGTATTTATTGTTCTCTCATAGGTCACGATAGTGGGCTCTCCTTGGAGGATGCGGAAACACTGGCCTCTGTTTTGCCTGGAGCGGTGCTTTTCGATTCTGAATTCACTTTTTACATCCACGCATCTGCCATCTTCAGGTCGAATGGCTTGGTTCAGCAGGAAGTGTCCTTCATTCGGCTTGCGCTATCTGTTGCATCACAGGACATTGACACATCTGAGCTATGGTTCGGCCTCATTCGAGGGTATATAGATCTCGGCTTCTATGAAGATGCATATTCAGCCATCATCGCGACCCCATACGATAGCGTGTATGTCTTAAGTTCAAACCCCAGATGTTCGCTCACAATGGCCGCAGGAAAAGGGAATGTATTTCCCAGTTGGTTTATCGAATGTGTGAGGAAAACACAATCGAACAATTGATGTCGTTCAATTTTGCCACCTTTTCGGCTGAGATTGAAGATGCATTGGCGTTTAAAGCACGCAACACGGACCCTCGAGCACGTCCTTTCTACTCAAGAATACTCTACACGTGGTATACGCGCAGAGGGGACCATCGCAACGGTAAGGTTTCGACCGTCTATATTCGCATCACTTCTTAAACCCTTGATCCAGCTGCGCGGACTATGTATCAACGCGCACGTAAATTGCAGGAAAACACCGCTCATTCAACTGACGTTATCACCCTGATGGAAGAGCAGCTTGAGGCTTACTTGCTCGCTATCAATTCTCTTTCTCTTTTGGCTACCAAATGCGCTTGGGTTGTGATACAAGCTCCACCGAGTGCCATGATCGATGCTGAGGTAGGTCGCCAGAAAAATTTGTTGTTATCTGCTCGCTTTCTATGCTGATATTTATAACCAGTCTCACAAGCGACGGAGGCTTTCCAAAAATATTCCGGATTCAACATTTAGTGGGGACAAACAAGATTCAGAGATTGTCAATCTCAGCAACATTAAGTACGACTACACGCTGCTTTCTGCTCGACTGTGGTTGATCCGAAGAGATCCCACACTTCTGTCTGCCGCAGGCTAGTTCATAATCTAGACAGTCGTCTGACTCACTATGCTAACGTAAACACTTTACCCCATTAGATGTCCTGCTTTCACCGGTATCGATCGTACTCCGATTGTGCCAAGCAAACCAGTTCGACATGGCGATGGCTACTGCTCGGAGCCTCGATGTTGATATGAGCGAATTGTTTGCGACATTAACAAGCCAGTGTTTACGGCTATCTCGCAACCCAGAAACTGTACTGTGAGTTGACCCTTCCGATGTCACTCCTGTGAACTGTGCACTCACTAAGAAAACACAGCCAAGAAGACACATCAGATTGGCTACTCACTGACAACGTTTCTTCGTGGCCTGGGAGCCCTGCCGACCGTGGGTGGCGGTACCTCCGTGTCGCGCTTGAGCGCCACGACAGCGCACAGACGGACTACAAGTACAATAAGACTGCTTTTGAGACAATTTTGTCGTCCGATAGGTCTTCGCCTCCACCTCCCTGGTTGGTCCATTCACTGGAAGTATGTGCCGCCTTTCATCAGTTTACGGATCACGAATGAGTGTGCTAACTCATGTACAGGAAAACCATCACGAATATCTTATAAGAACGAGTCTCCGCTACGACATCATCGAGAGTGCACTAGAGCACTCGCTCTCACTCTTGCGCAAGGTTCGTCCTTTCCCTTCTCTCACCCCGATTTCCTCAAGCCATCCTTCAGGCCAACACGGCGCTTTCGCGTGCACCCCATAAAACCGCTAGTGTCACCTGGCTCCCATACACCCTAATCGACCAGGTGCTAGCCGCTTCTGCCCAAAACAACTTGACCACACGCGGACAAAGACTCCGCACCGAGTTGCAGACAGAGGTGAACAACCGTGTCAAACGAATGCAGAAGATGAGTCGCTTTGCGGTTTGATCACAGTGTGCACTGTCTTGTATATCTGACTGCCACCACGTGTACATACAATATGATGTGTTTGACAACAATTGACTGTGGCGGGCCCGCGGCGCTGCGAGAGTCGACATTTGGAACTAAAATTTTTACTAAAATAGAGAATCGCAGGATTGCTGAATGCTGCATACATTAGTGATCATGACAAAACCGTACGATCCCACCCTTGTGAGCCCCATTATCTGAGTGCCGCAGACGAGCAACCTGGTCCTGAGGACAGGTATGCCATCGATTTATTTTTATTCTGATAATCAATTACGGAGACCTTAGGCCTGAGCAGTAAATGAGGCGAAGAACAAGTGGTTCAATAGGATACATTTAAGACTTCCTCTGCCTCTTCCCACGGCCGCCATCGTCACTCGGAGCTGCTCGTATCGCTCCTAGTACATCCTGTAGATCCTGATCCGATTTTTGCACAGCTAATTTGTCAGAGCCACCGGTCACACTGACGGCAGTTCGTTTGACCTTCGCTCCCAAACTCGCATTGAAAACAGCGTCGATCTCGTCTTCAGGCCGGCTTCGTCGTTTTTTAGACGTCTTAGATGGACGGGAGATCTCGGTATCGTCAGAGTCTGGCCTCTGCACTATCGCAGAGGGCGCTGAGGGAAGAGCTGGAGGAGATGTGGTTTTTCCAGTGCTTGATTTGCTTTGTGATTGCAATTCTCTCCACTCATCTGGTCGTCGTTGTAGAAGATATAAATTGATGTTTCGAGCGAAGAATTTTCCGAAATAAGACGCTGCAAGAAATTGCTCGTGCACTATGAGAGAGCGCGCAATTTTCTCCTGAATACACAATTTGTAAGATGAGTGCAACAGCGAAGTGAATGACCTACTCTTAAATATGGATCAGCGAAAGCCCAACACCTATCACCCACTCTGCTTCCAATTCGGTCATCAACTAGCGTGTGGTAATGACCAATGAGGGACATGACAAGAGCGCGCTTCACTTTAAAAGGCACAGTTTCCGAGTCAAAGAGTACATCTATAACCCTAGAGCTTATCGGATTTTGAGATAATAAGATCAGATCTTCTGTGGGGAGGGACTTGATGCTGTAATCGCTTACGTCAATGTTATCGTTCGACTTAACGCCTAACCCACCTGTCGGTAACCATCATACAATGCGGTTCATTGAGACGCAGTAAACTTTGCAGAATTAAGGCACCCTGAACTTTTGGTTCCTTTGAATCATCCGCTTTTCCTTTTTTCGAGCTTTGTTGCGCATCCTCGATGTATTTTGTAGACCCTGTTGCTATGTATTCCTTTGAAATGTCCATGAGTTCGGTGTCATTATAAAGTAAAAAAATTAGTCACCCGAAGTGGCTTTAGAACCAATATACATGACACAAGGTGACTACGATCTTTCGGTTGGAATAGCTCAAACGCGTTGCACACAGCCTATCAAGATTGCCTTAATTCAGCAAACTTTAAGAATTGCTAAGCCATACCTGGCAAATATCCTTTTCGTGAGCACGAAGCGTGCATGCTCTATCGATCATGGCGCGCAACACCCCAGTTCTTGCTGATCCTATGTCCGTGCGAAGTGATAAAGAACGTATAAGCCAGGTGGGTGATCATTACATACCAACGACCTTATTCCACGAGCTCGCAAGTTCCTCAAGAGCACCTTTCAACTGCGTGGGATTTAACCTCTCGGCAGCTTTAGCTACCACGAAGTTAGCTACAGGATGTGTAGCCAGCCTCGCAAGCTTCCCCCGGAAGTAAGTTGCCCAAAGCATCGTAAACGCGAGATCAGGGCAACGGGAAACCATCGTTTCCAGTAAATGAGAGGAAGTTGGGTCTCGAAGAAGTGTGACAAGGTAGTCAGATGCCTCTAGTTGTTCATCAGGGTTTCTGTCTGGCACCATTCAATACGTGATCGAGATACCCCATACAGCGTGTCAGGGAACTCACGACAAATTGTAATGATCCCGACCAAGACATGATCCATAAGAGAATCGGACAGTGAAGATTCACCATGATCGGCTTCAACTTCAAGGATAACCTGCGAAGTTGATCAGTTTACATCAGGTTGAATATCGGATGTCATATACCTGGAGTAATGGGCTGGCTACTTTATTGGCAGCCAATGCTCGGACCTCGTTGTCGCTAAGTTCGCTCTTTAAGACGCGCACAAACCTGATAGCAGCCTCGTGGAATTCATTCGGTACCGCTCGAGTAGAATCAACATGATTGTAGCTCTTGTTGTCAGCAAATACAGATTTCATGGTGCCCTGACGGGCTTTCCATGCACTGCTTTTCTTCGACCGCATGTTCGACTGTGCTTTATGACTGGCAGCAGAACTTGTAGGCGATAATAAGAGCAGCAGAGCACGGAGAACATGCGAGGCAAAAGGGTCCATTACAAGGGACGTGAAGGCCGGTGTGAGTTCCTGTTGCACAATTTATTGCGGCGCAGGGTTGCTAAGAAGATGCGACAAACCTCACATATGTCCAAGATGAGGCGTGTTAGAGTGCGCAGTTCACCCTTGTCCTTGGAATCGGCGACAGACGGATATATACCCTTAGTCTTGCAACTAATCAGAACGAATACTGGGGGATCGGTGAGATTGGTGTGCTTACTTCGCGCGAGACGGTGTCTGCTGCTACTGTGAACAGTGTTTGACAGACATGTGAAGCAAAACGATGTTTGACGAGCGCCTCGTATCTACAAATTACTTGACATCTGGATAGGCAAACTACGAAGAACTGCTCCTACTCACGAGCCGCTCAAACTATCCAAAAACACCCTTCGAACAAAGTCATCCATCGAGTGAGCCATGCGTTCTAGAACAACAGAACAATCCGGGTCTGTGGCCAGTTGTTTCTCTTTTTCAGACATTTCACTAAGTGCGGCTACCAGGAACATCCGCTTTGCTAGATGCAAGCATTGTTAAACGCTTTCTGTATCGTAGCTGCTATCCCAAACCTTCATTCGGATCGAGGTCTGCGGCTTGATCCTCCTCGTAAGGTCTCTCCTGCTGCCAAGTTCGAATTTGGTCGTCGACGGTTCTGAAATACGCCTTTATGTCAGGGTCTACATAACCGAATGGTGCCTCCGGATGGGGCTCCTCCAATTCTTGTGCAGGGACTATCCATGACGGCCGATTGTGATATTCGGTATTTTGGGGTGCTTGATTAGTGTCGCAGGAAGGCTGGCTAGGTTCCTGTGTTTTCTTATGCTTCTTCCCTCGTTTCCTGTTTTCGTTCGGCATGTTGACCAGGGAGATAGCTCAGAGAACATACACAATATTTTCTTTCGCATGGGAAGGACCCCGGGATTCGAGAATATGTGCCGGATTTGGACTTAAAGTTAAGTTGAGTCAAAGCAGTCACATTAACATTGATTGAATCACCACACTCACTCAGGCTGGTACCAGGACCTCATAATACATGGCACCAACATCGTGTTCTCTATGCCGTGACGCAAAGGCAATTTTGAAACGCCCTAAAACTGGACAACAAATTTGCAAGAATTGCTTCTTCTTCGTCTTTGAGACTGAAGTCCATCATACAATCACAGAATCAGAGCTGTTTAAGCCAGGCGATCGAGTCGCAATCGGTGCTTCAGGCGGAAAAGGTAAGACTACTATTCAAACCGATCTGGCATCTTATTTCTCTTGTGGCAGATTCGACCGTCCTCGCGTACGTCATGAAGACCTTGAACGAGCGGTACAATTATGGCCTCGATTTATTTCTCTTGTCTATCGATGAAGGGATCACAGGTTACAGAGATGACTCCTTAGAAGTGCGCTATTAAATGCGCTACATGGGGGGATGCTGCGTATTAATTAAACCTCATGCAGACAGTTAAACGGAATCAGCAGCAATATGACATGCCCCTAAAGATACTCTCATATGATGAACTCTATGGCTGGACTATGGATGCCATAGTTGAACAAATAGGAAAGAAAAACAACTGCACATTTTGTGGCGTCTTTCGCAGGCAGGCGCTTGACAGGGGTGCAGCTAGTTTGAAAGTCGATCATATCGTCACTGGGCACAATGCAGATGATATTGCGGAGACTGTCCTCATGAATAGTGCGTCTATCTTAATGTCTAGGGCAATGCATTGACCAGTTTCCAGTCATGCGTGGCGATATTGCTCGACTTGGGCGGTGTACTTCAATATGTACCCAGGGAGAAGATACAATTAAACGATCCAAACCCTTCAAGTACGCTTATGAGAAGGAAATTGTCATGTAAGTGCTGCGACAGGGGTGATTTTTTTCTGACTAGGTTGATTTTATAGGTACGCTTACTTCAAAAAACTAGATTATTTTTCAACAGAGTGTATATATTCACCCGACGCCTATCGAGGACATGCACGAACGTTTTTGAAAGATCTAGAAGCTGCTAGACCCAGTGCCATCATAGATATCATTCACTCTGGTGAAGCATTTGAAATAAAGGAAGAAATAAAGGCAGCTCAAAAGGCCCAGCGTTGGTGATGTCATTTCACATAGTCATAATACTGATTTGCTCGCAGAAACATGCAAAAGATGTGGGTACATGTCTAGTAATGATCTTTGCAAGGCATGTACGCTGCTGGAGGGTTTGGAGAGAGGCATGGCGAACTCCGTCATCGTAAGTTCAGGCTATGCGTTTGTTAAAATGACTGGGCATTTATTTCTGTCTAGACTGACCGTGCCCGCAAAAAGATGGACGCTATTGGTCCTGCACCGGATAACATACGAACAATTCCATTATTTCGTTCGACACCAACAATTGCAGTAGAGCTGCCATCGCAATCTTGAGCGGGCAATTATAGTTGCAAATTTATTCCCCGAATGAATACTATCACCATCACTAATAATAATCAACTCAATCATAACATATGTCGAAGAGTTAGGGTATAATGATGGACCAGATATATCTGGTGGGCTCGTTAATAATGTACTGGACGTCCCTCTGCTTCACAAAATGCTGCGAAAAGACGCTCGCAATGGTCCAAGAGGTCACCACACTGTTTGTTATGCTCTATGGAACGCGTCAGTTTCATCGTACCAACACGCTCTTTGCCCCATCTGTCACATTCTGAGACATAACGGAAGCCCACTTCAACCGTAGCTGTAGGGTCTGAATTGTCCACCTCTGTCGAGCTAACTGTGGGAAGGAAAGCCAACGGCACTAAGCAGAGATGCACTGCAGAGATGGCTGCTTTGAATGCGGTTATGAGGTGGTATGGAGATCCAAGAAAACGAGCCTAAGCCGGTTGAAATTATCAGAAATGGATTGGCTACAACGGCACATAACTCACGAAATAGAAAGACAACAACATGCACATTGATGAGAAAGTATCCAAAAGAGCGTTGGCGATGTTTGTGCCAGCCACACCAGGTAGTACTATCAGGTGTCGCGTGGGCAACTTGTCAGAGTCTTGGAGTGACGCCTGGTCCAGTTGATGGGCGATCAAGTCCATCTGGAATTTTGAGCTTTCGTATGAATGTGCAGATTTGACCAACTGCCAGTCTGTAGGATCGTAATAAATTGGGCTTGATTCATGAGATGACATCCAAATCACACGGGCACCAGTAGACATTTGGTATTTTGCTAGGTGGGATTTCAGGGCTCGAAACTGTAGCGAATTAACACACAAGATGAATTTGACGTCAACTACACGTACCAGAACATAGTGTCCAAAGACGTTGCACTGCCATACCCATCCTAACCCATCTTGGCTGACTTGTCCAACTTCTTGCGTGTAGTATATAGGAGTTGTTACGGCCTCAACCCAGTCCGTGGCAAATTGTTTTATAGCTAAAAACCAATTGATGCTGACGAAAGAAGCGACTCCTGCATTACAGATGAGATGCGAGACATATGGGTACCTAGAGTGCCGTCAACTATTTGCATGTCGCTCAAACCGAATACTCACGTTTTGATGATTTCGTCAGCGAATCGGAATACCGTTTGAATACGCGACAAGTCTACGGTATGGACCACAATGGTCAAGTGTTTTCTAAAGGTCTCGGCATGCCCATCGTAGCCTGGAAGTATTTCGAAGTGACGAACTTGTTCGTCTGCAAATTGGTACAATTTGTCGCGAGCAGCCTCTCCTCGTTGTCTACTACGACAAGCAAGAATTAGAGTCAACCCGTCGAAAGAGACGTCGTCGGTTGTTGTTGTCGTTTTTTGGACGTGGAAATCGTAATGAGGTTGGGCATCCGTTGGAGATTTGGATATCAGTTGGACAAGTAGACGCTGGCAAATTCCTAAACCGACGCCGCTGTGTATGTTTCAGTAGAGACCAAATTATGAGCGACTTGATTCACCACACCTGTTGGCGCCTGTCACAACGATAACTGGCCACGACGAAGGGGGTGACATCCGGAGAAAGATGTGCGTGAGACGCCGTGAGACGTTCCTCGTGTCATTACCAGTCACCTAGATTCTAGAATTGGGTGCGATCATAGTCAAATCAAAGTCTTTCGTCACACCAGATCATGGCTATAAGCACCTCATTCTATTGAAATCCAAAATATTGTATTTTAGAAGGCGGCAACGTGAAGGAGTACCAGTGGGAAGGCTAGAAGTAACAACAACTCTCATGCCACTCTGACAGACTACACCTCCGTCTTCTTTTTCTTCTTCTTTGGCGGATCACTGTCCACTTGAGAAGCTGCTGCTGCCGCCGCAGCCGCAGCCTTTTCCGCCTTGCGTGCTTTCTTTCTGGCTTTGCGTTCTGCTTCCGTTTCTCCATCCTCCTGTAGTTCATTGGTTGAGTTGCGGAGGTGAGAACATAAATTTACCTACCTTGGGAGCTTCAGAACCATTGACCTCGCTTTCTCTTCTCTTCCGTTTCTTATCCTTGCTTTCCCTCTCCTCATCGACATCCATTTGGTCATCATCCGACTCCTCCTTCGCTTTTTTCTCTTTTTCGGCTTTCTTTTTACCACGTTTCTCCTCTTTCATCTTCCTCTTCTCCTCCTTCACGTCGAGAACAGCTTTCACGGCCAGCTCCAGAGGGTCACGTTGCGCTGGAACCAAGTCCACAGCATCTGCAGCCGTATTGTATGTCTTGGTCTGACCCGTCATCTCAAAGCGTTGCGGTTGTTGATTCTTGTCTGCAAATCTTCGCACACCAGACAAATCGTTTTGATGTTCCAGGGCACGTAGGCGAGACTCCAATTTTGCGCGGTTTTCAAGTCCTATTGAAGGAGCAGTTTCTTCTGATTTTCCATCAGCATCCGTCAATGCGTCGACACGGATCGAAAGTGCGGCTTTTGTGGCAACCATACGGGCCATCTCAATAACAACATGTCAACCTGACGAATTCTTCGTGGTTTTTAAAGTAGTAAGTTACCTTGCCCTTCAATTTTGGGGGTGCTTGGCCAATGAGAGAGGCCTACGCAATGTAAGCGCGTCGAACAACCGAGAATGATCAGTAACCCACATGATAGATGAGTCCATATTTTGGGGTATCGTGCTTAGTCTTGAGGGCACGGAAAAGAGCCTTTTCTGCACCGAGAATTTGCACCGTACTAGCTGGGTGCTTCGCTAGGCTCAATAAACTTCCAGCATGTGATATAAGTCGTGCTCCAACGAGGTCGCCGACTAGTGCGGTAAGATTTGGTGCCACTGCGTTCATGCGATTCCGCAAATACTCTGCGAGTTGGGCACGATATGCAGTTATGGATATGACCTGGTCACATAGTGCATGTATATGCTGTATATCGGTGTCAGATATTTCGGTTCCCATGGATATTTCAGCAGCAGCTTTTAAAACGGCTTCGAGATCTTCTGGCAGTATGGTATCAAACGCTGTCGTAGCTGCATTCGTGCGGAAACCTGGACCAAAAATATCAGCACCAAACGGTGAGTTAGGGAAGTACGCTAAACTTACCCATTGTCCGTACAACCTTAGCATAGGCAAGGTTATCGACGATGATCTTCCCCATTTCGGGGAAATGCCATCCATACCACTCCTAGACCTCAAATGAGACTTCAGTCGTTGAGATTCGATGAACTCTCTTACCTTAACTCGCATGGAATATATATTGATCTCTTTATCGAGATCATCCAGTAGCGCAATAGCTTGCACAATCATTGTGTCGACTTTATTAGGAGAGAACTTGAGTTTGAATCTGCCGGAATACGTCGCAAACACAGCCTTTCACAATTTGACCTCATAAACTCACCGCGAGAGCGAATGGCTGAGACCTAAGCTCATGGTAGCAAGATCTTTTGGGTCAAGGCCGTCAAGCAATGCGGCAATTTGACTTCGGATACCCCTCCACAAATCACTATGTTCTTCTGGTGAGGGAGAAGTGACTTGGATGCTCAATTTTTTTGAGATGGAGTGGGCTTGTCACAAGTGTAAGATGACATGCATGATACTGACACAGATAAAGCAACGCACCTAGTTTTGGGTCCACCACCACCAAGGTTTCTTTCCGCTTTGCTTTCTCCACCACTTGTTCAGTTAAGAATTTCTTCAGACCCTTCCCCAGTTTACCCTCTTGCACAGCAGTCAGATCTTCTACTGCGTTTGCAGTAGAAGTAAAACGGTGGAGTGCTTTCAGCTTCAACCTTGTCCATCAAGTCAGGTTGAGTAGTTTCCAGTACATGAACATCTTGAACGTACAATTTTGTCGCCTTCTCTGGCGTTTCGAAACTTTTATACAGATCTGCTGACTCGAGCTTGGCCGAGTCCGACAGTTTGAACAGGCAATAGCCCATCGCTGTCTCGTACAACACCAGCATTTTGAAAGAGTGGAATATAACCAGCACCAACCGCAAATCTTTGCTACAGAGCTCAATAAGAAAAACTCAAGTGTATAATTACACTCACCGGCATTTGCCGGACCGCATTGGGAAACAGTGTCACATCGTGTCACGCCTCCGCCGAGAAACAGGTGCGAGAAACTAGGACTGCTGTTACTGTCAGGTGCTTGATTCACATGTGCAACTATCGCCGTCGGATTAGTCTCGGTTCCAGATATTTAAATACCGTCCGGAATCGAGACTACTTCGTTGCATCCAGAACATCAATCAGACATGCTTATCAGTCCACTGGTAGCTCTACTTGTCCTAGCTGTCGGCATTGGTGCTCACAAGCAGACGATTTTCACGGATGATAAGCACCACAACGAAACAGTTTCCAATTCCCTTCAGACTGCGCCAGAAAACCTGGCCTCTCTTACTGTGGACTCTTTCACGACTTTGTCTCATGCCCGCTTCCCTCACCATGCCGTTCGCATCAAAAAGTCAGACTTTTGCGACCCCACTGTTTCGTGAGTGCTTTGAATTGCACGAGATATGTGTGGAAAAGATTCAGTTGAACGTTTGTTTAGTGTGTACACCGGTTATCTTGATGTTGATCAGGGAGCAAAGCACTTGTTCTTCTACTTCTTTGAAAGTCGCAGAAACCCAGAAACTGGTGCATAGTTTGTTGTTGGCGTCCTACATATTAAATCAATGGTATTCTTTAGATGATGTCATGATGTGGATCAATGGAGGTGTGATGTACCGCGTCGCTAGGTCCTTTCCTTCCTTCATTACCACTCACAGGTCCTGGGAGTTCTGCCGCGCTTGGCTTGTTATTTGAACTTGGTGCGGGCATCACTCTATATGACGTGATCTATTCGAACAGTTTGAATCCTAGGGCCATGTAGCATCGACGTCAACGGTTCATCCCCGAATGAAACCAAATGGAACCCATACTCATGGAATCAAGAAGCCAATATTTTCTTCCTGGACCAGCCGTAAGCTCATGCGTCAGATCATCTACGTTTATTATTGATGTTGTGAACGTAGAGTTGGGGTAGGCTACTCATACGCCGACTTTGGTGAAACGGTCGAGACGACGGAGGATGCTGCTCAGAATGTGCATGCGTTCATCACAATTTTCTTCGAGGTTTTCAAACAATTTGAGGGTAGACCATTACATCTTTCTGGTGAATCATACGGCGTAAGTAACATATCCACGATCTTGTATGATTCTGATAATGTTGGATTTAAGGGGCAGTATCTTCCTGTCTTTGCCAGCGAAATTTATGATCAGAATGAAATCGCAAAGGCAGAGGGACGGCCGACCATTAACCTTCAAAGCGTCCTGATCGGGAATGGTATCACTGATATCTCAACGTGAGCAAATGACTTTATCGTAGTTTCAACAGTTCTCATGAATCCTAGCTTATACCAAGGGCGTTATGAGATTGAATGTGGCACTGCTGCCCTAGAAACACCCTTTCAACAAATTAGTTCTTGTGTGCGTATGAAGTCGGCGGTGGGTACTTATCCTAATTCGTCGTCCCTCTGTTTTTCGATAACGCATCTCACAGTTACCTCGGTGTCAAGCCTTCATGCGCGATGGCTGCATCGACCAATTTGATCACATGAATTGTGGGGCCGCTGTTGCCTTTTGCGATGCACAACTTAGCACTGCAATGTGGGCAAGTGGTCAGTTGAACCAAGACTCGCTGGAAATTGTCACTGAATTACTATTACTTTTGGATGTAAGGTCGGAATGTGTTCGATGTCTCAATGGTCAGTAGTTCCTTGAAATAACATGACTTAGCTTACTTACTTTGCTCACGATTGAGACCTGTGAAAAGCAAGAACCGTGTTATGCAGAAAACGCCATTATCCGAGATTTCCTTGATGCGCCAGGGACACGGAAGATCCTTGGTGCTGAAAGCCCCGGTAATTTTTCTCTCTCCTCTGGTGTTGTCGGGCGAAACTTTGCCTCTCACCTCGATAAGTGGGCACACCATACCCAAGACCATGTTGCAGCCCTCCTAGAGAGGAACATTAGAGTGTTGATTTATGCTGGTACTTATGACTGGCAGTGCAACTGGATTGCAAACAAGCTGTGGGTGGATAAATTAGATTGGACGGGACGTTCTGCATACGTGAACGACAGCTGGAAGTCTTGGTACGTCGATGGAGAAAAAGCGGGTGAAACCAAGAATGCTGGCCCCCTAACATTTGCTACGGTGCTGGGTGCCGGCCATATGATGAGTCCTTTGTTGCTCTGGCTCCGCCCTTCGGCTGACTTTTTCATACGTGCCTCATGACAAACCTGCAGAAGCACAGGCTCTAGTTTCCAGATGGCTCGCCAATCAAGCCATCTACGATGTCAAAGACATGCACACTGACACAGCCAACACAGCCGCTCAAGCATCGCTATTTTAGTAAAGAGGAACGTCGCGAAGAAGATCTGTTATTGTGTCTTAGCTAATCTAATTTGAAATTTGAAGTGTTTTTTTTTTCAACGGGTAACTATGAATAACGATCATCGCGACAACGCAGCCAAGACGCAGTTGTCAAAATGTCAGGCCCAATCAGGCCCTCCCTGCAACAACAGTGCATTGTAAACACAGCCAATCACCTGTGATTGAGATAAAAACAACTTTCATCGTGATGGCGTATCGGTGCTGCCCACTTCTTCTGCAACCTCCATTCATTGTTTGTGGGCTTTCCCTAGAGGTATGTCTGTCGCATGAATTCAAATGACCATAGCTCACGAATTGTTGCACTATCCAGGATCCCCTATTCTATCTTAACTTGGGTTGCACAGGTGCACCTGACTCTTTTCCTTCATATCTTTCCTTGCGCCTTTTTGTTCTCGAATTATGGTTTTCACTTTACTATACTCGCTCTGCGGCGCTGGCTTCGCCTTACTTCAGCTGCTAGCTCCAGCCACAGCACGTCCAATAGCACGGTCTAAAAGCTCTTCCACGTTAGTGGCCCTTCGTGAGTATTTCTATATTATTATAGAACAAGCTCTCATGATAGAACAGAGTTCGCCAACGTGCTGGAGCAGCTGGAGTCCACTTTTTATGCGCAGGCACTTCAAAAGTTCAATCAGTCAGATTTCACGGCAGCAGGCTTTACTTCGGCCCAGGTTCCCTTGCAACAGTTTCAGGCCATCTTCCAAGATGAGTCCACACACACAACTACATTACAGGTGTGTCAAATCATGTGACATACTTGAGTATGGTGTTGACACCCATTCAGTCGGCTATTAATGCATTGGGCGGCCAAACGATATCAAACTGTACATTCAATGTTGCTTCCTTGCTCACCGATGTACCCACTATGGTGGCAGCAGCGAGACTCGTGGAAAATGTTGGTGTGAGCGCCTACCTTGGTGCCCTGACCTTGATCAACGACACGGTCATCTCCACCGCAGCTGCCACCATTATGACGGTTGAGGCGCGCCACCAAACCATTCTTAACGTGCTGGCGGGGGGCACGGCGATCCCTCAGGCGTTTGATGTCGCTTTGAATCCATCTGAGATTCTTGCATTGACAGGGGGGTTAATTTCTGGATGCAACCTTGGAATTCCAGGTACGTACCTGATGTAATTGATTGTCCTCTCGTTTACCTTGAAACACCCTCGTTTAGCGAATGTTCCCCTCCAATTGAATAATTCCGGTCCCGTTCAAGCAGGAACGAAGTTGAACTTCACCTCTGCCTCTGCTGCACAGAACGGAACTATTCCGGTAGAGGTCGGTCCACACTCGTTGCTTTGTCGCACAACAACTTACACGTTACTTACGCCAGAACCTGTTCTGTCAATTCCTCGCCGGCGGCTTGCCTGTTGCCATCTCACAGCCACTATCTAACTGCAGCGTCCCGGCGAACGTAACTGGTTCTATGTTGGTGTTCGTGACCAACAGCAGTCAGCCCCTCGCGAATAACATCCGCGATGCCGCGACTGGCACCATCGTCGCAGGTCCAACGATGATCTTCATCGACAACCAACAGGATGCGCTGGCGATTGCAGCACGTCCTGGTCTCAACTCCACTGTGACCACCAGCGGCACCTCAAGCGCTACAACGTCTTTTGCAGCGCCAACGACAGTCACTTTGACTCCAGCCACTCCGAACACAGTTGCGAGTGGTGACGTCACTTCAACCGTGACGTCTACTTCTCAAACTATGGCTCCCACCACAGTCACCAATAATTGGACGGCTGTGACCAGAACGATCTCGCCATCTGAAGTTAGTAGTATTCTCGCGAGTGGTGTGACATCTATGGGTTCAGGATAAAGGCCGATAATTAATATGGGCTATGAGATGTTGGACCGAATTATATTGCACAGATATCTATAGTACATCAGAACTGATCTGGCGACTTTAGGGGGAATATTGAGAAAGGAGGACGATATTCATAGGGCATGAATTGTACAACGATATAACGCACTGCAAGGAATGAACTTAATCTTCATCACTATCCTCGCTGGATGATGTATCGTCTTCATCCGCACTGAGTTGACCGCCTGCGAATTGATTGAGTGACATGGGTCGTCCAGAGACATTTGCCACTGGTTCAAGATCTGGAGACATTGCTGCCGCCAATATATCATCTTCAGATTCTTCTTCGAGTTCTGCTTCTATCTCTCGCCCGAAGGCGTCAAGATCTATCTCTTCTTCCACCGGATCATTATGGGTGACTTCATCCCAGTCTTCTTCAGAGTCCGATTCTGCTGCTGCAGGCTTTGTGGGAGGAGCGGGAGGTACGAAAGGAGACGTTGTTCCTGGCAAGGCTAGTCCAGTTGAGACAGACGGCTTTGGACGTTTTGAAGGACGAGCGGGGCGACCAAAATCAAGAACTTCTTCCAAGTCGGAATCTTCTCTATACGCGTTGATTTCTTTCTTCGCCTTCGGAACTTCCTTGGGTTTGGGTTTTGGCTTCGGCTCGGGCTCGTGCTTTTTTGGAGGTGGAGCAGGGCGAGAAGCTTTAGGTTTTGGAGGTGGCGGAGGTGGCGAAGGAGCTTTGCGAGGTATCTCAATCTCCTCACCCTCCTCTTCCTCTTCCTCCTCTTGTCTTTGCCCCGTGACCTTCGCCAAAATGTCATCGATGTCATCCACGGCCTCACCATCAGCATCTGAGAGCCCTGAAAGATTACGTTCTAGCTCTTTCTCCAAATCTACCGTGTCTTTAAGCTGTGCTGCAGGAGGAGTTGTTGCGGAGGCTGGAAGTCACCGAATATGAATGACGATACCCGATCAAGTACTGGGTAGCCAACTTACGAGACTTTCGGGCAAAGCTGGAGCTGGAAGAAGAGACTTTCTTGTCGTATGTAAAGCCCATGAAGCACTCTACCTTTTCAAGAGTGAATGTCTGGAGCAGTGTCACAAGCTAGATCCAAAAAAAATACAAGAGAACGGTTACTCACTCCCAGTTCTTCATCATAAATTAGAACACAATCATACTCCTTCACCGGCTGTTCACTCCCTTTGAAGAGATGGTTCTCACCCTCCTAACAAAGTCATCAACAGAGGCTCTGAAAGCTGAGCATAACACATGTACCATACCTGTGTACTAGGGCGTTCTAAACTGACGCTGGTCGAATCTTTCCCGCGTTTGACTTCGACCGTTCCAGACCTGCTGGGTTCTATTGACTCTGGCTTGAAATTATCTGCCCCGTGTCTTCAGCACGCTCAGAAACTGACAATAAAAGGCTTCGTACACCTGAAGGAGTAAAAATCCTTGTCGGGGAGATTAGAGCGCTTCGGAGGAGCTATGCCCTTGCGGGCTTTGAGTGCGCGCCTCAGTGAAGTTCCTATTGCTACTGAATGTCGGCCTGTTGTGGGCATCCATTGGGTATCTGTAGTCGCCATCGCGTGTCGAGGCTTGACTAGGAGGCGAACAGAAAGACTTGGATCAATAACAATAATTTACAATGCTGAGCGCTGAAGTAAGCTCAAGGGCAGTGTTCATTGTTTCCTTGTTCAACTGTTGTTTCCCGCGTTGTGGACAAGATAAGTTCGATTCAGGTATACCAAGTTTTAAACCAAGTCTTTATCATACACTGTCAATAATACAACATACTGCCCTATGGCAAATGTCTTAACTCGATCGCAAGCTCGCATCATATGTTGCTAACGACCTTGTAACGACCGGATGCTTAAATTGAATATTTCGGATCACATGCTGGAATCATTGTGTCAACAGCCATGTCCTTGTGTAATCGAGGAGTGTCAAAGAGCTGCTTCAAGACCATACGACTAGCTGGCCACACCTGCAAGCTGACACTTCATACTCTAACGTTTTCAATGCTTCACTTGGCACGAATGTCTGCTGTTATCATAGTCATCAGTGGGGAGCCGATGCATCGCAGCCCGTGCTCTGCATACTGTTGTAGCCGACTTGATCCATCCCGATGCCTTTGGTGTCGTTGATGTCGCCACATTGGTTGAAACTTGAAACGCTCGAGAAAGGCTGGGCGTCCCCTAGCTCGTCTATCGATGCTTCACAAAAAAATTTCCCGACAACACGACACGGAACACGGGAGAACAAGGATGGGCGGAATGAGTAGTGGGGCAAGAATCGGGGGCACCGAGATATCAAGGGACTCTGGATGAAATGTAGGTGAGTGAGACTCAGAGCACTTGCCAGACCGCTGTATACGCTAGTACTACACTAAGCGCTGACGCTAAGTTTTGAATGGCCTTCATGTCAATAAAGTAATCATTACGCATCATGGGCAACACGTTTATCTCGTCAAGAGCACCTGCAGAGGTATTAGTCTTTATAATATGCCAATTTTACTAACTTAATTGATGCGCCCGTGCACCGCGTCGACAAGCCTCAGGCGCTATCATGATGACCAGTTGGGGTCAATTACGTGAAGGTCGTGGAATACTAGATCCATCATATTACATGAGTACCTCCTTTGCGAATGATTGTTGGTGGTTGAGGCCATCATGGGTTCATGCTTAAATGCCATGATGAATCCCCGTGCCTCCACCGAAAGCTGTGGTATACGGCACAAAATGTGACTCGTGTTTCTCAGCTTGTGGGTTGCCCAATTTGCCATTGATCTCACTTTGCGCCAGCATAATTTACTGATTAGTGATTCTTTTGATAGACCTGGGATCTGTACATAGGCAATCCCAATAGGCTAATGATAGGGAGACCATGATGGTATGCGGCGCAATGCAAACTTCCAAAACAATATTCCATCATCCCTCTGGCACCGTGTGAGGCCTATATTTGAAAGGTATGCTCCCACTTACATGCGCAGAAGCTATACAGTCCGAATCACATAACAGATCTGGATCTGTGCCATTCACTGGTCTCGTGTCCTCTTGTGGCTGCAGGATATATAGTACGGCGCAAACGTCGCTTTAGTACTTGGAATGCACTCAAGCCCAAGTCAACATTAATGTCTTCCTCAACGCAGGACCTCATCCCACAACTTCACCTCGGGAACACATTTGGGGCACTGTTTATTGGGGTCATCTTTGCAGCATTGTTAGTAACTTATCTACTCGCAAAGCTTAAGCTTCATCAAGTCTTGTCGTCCTAACATGTTTCACGGAGCAGTCTCTTTGGTCTAAGTAACATTCAAGCTTTTTTCTACTTTCAGACGCACAGAGGCACAGGGATATCATTCCCTAAGCTAACCGTACGTTGATGCTTCCTTCTCTTAGTTCAGTTGTTGATGCTACATTAGGTTGCCTGGCTTTGGTATGCATACTCTCCAGTTGCCATCGTCGAGCGACTCGAGCGCGGCGAGTTTACGCCCTAACCTGAAAATTTAGGACACTCGATGCTCTGCACCTATTCTTGATAGTCCACTGCATCTATTATTATTTAGTGGCCCACTACGCGGATATCAGCGTACTCACAGAAATTGTGTGGAGCTTTAAAGTGAGTTTTTTTGGGCCTCCGTGCGACCTCCAGTATGATACTGATGGACCCGTGCAGCTTCAAATAGTCATCGATGTGAGTGGTTTTTCCCATGTATTGCGTCCGCCCACACATCCATTACAGGTTATAATCATCTACGGGGTACATCTGTAAGTTGGAAGTGCAGTGTTATCTACAAATTGAAGAACTAAAGTGATGTTTTTATTGGCTTGCAGTCTGTACTTTCATCGCATATGGATAGGTAGGTGTTTCCCTATCGAGCCAATGGGTTACCGAGTCTGACTGTCTGATGCAATGTGCCAGTCGGAAAAGGTCGATCTAGAGTCCTCCCTATGGTAGTGGTGTGTTTAAATCTATGATCACGCATCATGGGATGGATTTTGATGATGCAATATTAGGGCGTAATCGTAACTTTGGGTTCAGGTAAGTTTGTCATTTGGCATTCCTCTTTGCTCGGTTTTGAATATTTCTGCAGGTGTTGCCATCTGTGAGAATTCAAAACTCGGTACTTTTGTGGTCGGCTCATCATTGTAATCCAACGACAGCCCTTATTTGGGCCATGTGAGTGAAACAACGTGCTCCCTGACTATACGAATTGCTAATAGCGAGTAGCTATCAGTGTCATGTGTTCTCGGACTTGATTACGATCGAGTGGGCGACATTTATGTCCCTGGGCACGGTTGCTTTTATCGATTTCGTTATCGCATCATCGCTTTGCTATCTCCTCGCTACTTCCCGTACTGGATTCTCTAGGTGGGGGGCGGTCTGTTCACCTTGAGGGATCTGACATACTAACATGGAGTACTTAGCACCGATTCTATAATCGCAAAGCTCGTGGCTTACATCATCAACACGGGCTGTCTGACGAGGTATTCCTCCTTCCAGACTAGCCCACATCTTGACTCATATTTCATGTAGTGTGTGTTCACTGACAGCTATGATTACAGTAAGCTTCCAATGATTGTACTGCCCATCTCATCTCTGAGGCCCTTACAGTGCGCAGTGATGCCGCACAACTTCATTTTCCTCGGTGTTGAATTTTTAATAGCTAAATGTATGACCGAAAGCGTTCTCAAAATGTTGTGCTGACCACTGGTCCCTTTTCAGTATACGTCAACTCATTCCTCGCACTCCTGAATGCGCGATGCTACTTGCAGCCTGCCGCAGAAACCAATCGTTCTTCTGAAATACACATGCGCCACGGTGTCTACCGCCCAGAGCTGAACGTTATGGCATCCCAAGACGAGGAATTCCAGGGATCCCGGAAAAATATGTTTAAACATCCTGATGATGATGTAGTGCATCTTACTCGATCTGCCACGGTTAGTAGCTGCGTTACTGGCGATGGAAGAGTACTGATTGTCACGCTTTAGCCACATTGACCCATCGAGGTGGCGGTAGAGATGGATTCCTACTCATCAATGTGATGTATCGGTACTAGTATGGATGTATCATGTATCATGTATCGTCCGCCTCTTCGCGAGACACTGAGTTTTTATTAGATTATCGCAGTGTTGGGACAGAAATCTACATAGTCCATTATGCCTCCGTTTGTGGGTTTCATATATCAATGCTACCTAGAACCACTACTTGATCATTCGGCATACATGAGTTTTCATACGCTGGGAATCAACGGCTCTCGCACATATACCCCAAACGCCACCACGCCACCCGTAAATTGCTATAGACAGAGTTGTTGCGAGTCCTTGGGTGGTTGAATACACTGAGGAAAGGTATGCAACTAGTAATGCTTGCAAGACACTTCATACTCTGATATCCTCAATGCTCCACTTGGCACGAAGATCTACTGTATAGGCATCATAGTCACCAGCGAGGAACCGATGCATTGAAGCCCATGCAATCATCGCTGCATTGTCTGTATTGAATTTCAAACCCTGTGAATCGATCGACATATTGAAATGCTGACCTGTGCATAATTCCAGCGGGGGAAAATGGAGTGATATACGCTCATCAGAACTGTACTCATCCAGTGCTGCTCGGAGCCTACGGAAACTGAGCACGAGAAAGAAAATCGAGCTTTAGAAACTCACCTTTCGCGTAAAAAGATGTTGCTGGCGACCCCGCCGCTAACGACAACATCCCTGACATTCACGCCTTCCAGCTCGAGATTTTGAAGGCTCAACGTAAGCTTAGCACAGAGTTGACGAGCCGCAGCTGTCTGGAACGCACGAGCCAAGGCAATTTTATGTGAACTGGATAGAGGTTCGTCCATGAGAGAAATATGGCGCTCTACTGAAGATTGCAGGGATGCAAAGGAAAAAGCAAGTTTTCCCGGCATCGGCACGGTGAACGGTTGAATGTTGGGTAGGCATTCCAGTTCATCATTTGTCATGCGGCAGAGCTTCTCGAGTGCTGCGCCAGGCCCTCTGGTTCCCCAGGACAGGCCAAGAGCTCGGGCTGCCTTGTCAAACGCACGTCCAATACTCGCATCTGCTGTTGTTGCAAGGATCTGGAATGAGGTAAGGGATGAAGCTAAAAGCAGAAGCGTATGGCCTCCAGAGATGAGCAGTGTCAAGAAAGGAAACTGCGGGAGATCCGTGGTTGGAGTCGTGAGCAGGGGGGTCAAGGCGTGTGCTTGCTGAAATTAAATGAATGAGTGTAGTGCTCAAAAGATGGATCATGTGGAAACAAACCATATGGTGAACACCGACAAGAGGCTTACCGAGGGCGGCGGCGAGGGACTTTGCGGCATTCGAGCCTACACTAAGGCAGCCTCCAATTCCTACAAACAACTTGTAGGTGAGGAACGCTTGATGCAGATTAATGGGAACACACAGATACCTGGACCTCGCGTAAATGCAATCCCGTCGACGTCGTGGATGTTAACATGTGCCTGTTCGAGAGCCATTCTGACAGCACCGGGCTAAATACTTAAGTCAAAGCAAACGATTCGAGAGAAAAAAAACGCATTCACCATGTTGCGCTGGTGCGCTTCAATGGCTACAGATGGATGAATGCCGCCGAAACCTTCGTGGCTGATTGATTTGGGGTCAAACAAACATACACTACACAGAAAGGGCTCACAGATCGTGCTGCTTCACAACAACGTTTGAAAGTATTTGACGTGAGGATGTCACGACGGCTGCACAAGTGTCATCCGCTGAGCTCTCGAAGCCGAGAACAGTAAACGTGCGCCTTCCCGTATGCGCTCGGGACGTCCTATGCGCTAACGAAGCCTTTTTGGTATTGAGCGACAAACAATATGAGGACTTTGATTACCAGTACGAGGTACATCCCTCAGTGCTCGAAGTAGTAAGACATTCTGTCTGCGAAACCCACTCTCGAGAATGAGCATGAAAAGTGGTGT
The DNA here is from genome assembly GCA_016695465.1 of Suillus americanus. NCBI lineage: Eukaryota > Fungi > Basidiomycota > Agaricomycetes > Boletales > Suillaceae > Suillus > Suillus americanus. The sequence goes on along the minus strand of MU178012.1, from coordinate 18,055 downwards.
CAAGAGCGTCGGAAGCGTCGTCGGTTTGCTGCTGTTTGTTTGCGTCGGTCGAGGTTGTGGGCCATGTCTAGATCATTCAGTGCGTTACTGTGGCTCCCTTCGTGATCGGTGACCATTAATGCGCTCAGCAACGTTTAACGCGCCGAGGCACTTGTTTCTATTATGTCCACGCATACCTCCACCCATTATCACGTTGAGGCGCGCCCGCCGCGTTCCCAGTCCTTGCTCGCCGTGCTAATAGCTCTCCTGCCGATGAACGAACACTCAACCAGAGTGCCTAGTGTGACTCGACTCTCCAATGGGGGGGTCTTCATCAGGACTCGACCTAAAGACTTTATTATTATGAGATATATTATATCCCCCACGTCCCCAACCCAGACTTAACCCCAGACGCTTCACAAATGCTCATTCCCCCAGCATCCGATCCCATTCTTCGTTTCCTCCCATCTTCCCTGCTTAAGCATGGAAAGCGTGCAAAGGCAGAGTGCATTATTTCCCGTACCCTCCTTTATATCCATGATCTCATCAGCGCTTCCAGTGCATATCACAGAAGCGCTCAGGAAAGAATGTTGCGAGACATGCTGCGCTCACAGAAGACAGTGCATAATTGCGGGTGTTTGTGCTGTATTGGCCGCTAGTAAAAAACAAGAGTGGGAAGGCGGTGGAGGAACGTTTAGCATGAGAGACTATTGCTGTTGTTAGCGGAGACAGCAAAGCTATCACTGACAAAGGGCTGGCACACAAGCGAGCTATAATCAATAGGTATGTGCAACGTTGACGTTGAGTGACTCTCATTGATTCATCGCGCAGGGGGCAACGCGCTCGTAAAGTGATGATCTCGTATGTTTACCGTATTTCCCCCTTCCTGTAGTGGATCGCTGAATTCAATGCAGTTTAATGGCGCCCCAAACTTCTTTAATGTGACCCAGTGAATACTACACTATTTTCAGTATCTCTGACTCGGTACCGGGCAGAAGCGCTCTCCGGTGTGGTTCCTTATGTGCTTTGTTGCTAATCTTGATGCCCTTAGCAAACTTGTGGAGCTCTTCGCACACTTGTTGATAAACGGAAGTTCCACGGTGAATCTAGGTCTGTTAAATGTTTCGTGTTGCTAAATGTCAACGCAGCTTTCATAGGGTCCTCATTCAACCAGCACATGATTTGTCCTCACCGTGTAATTCGTGTCTGCTTCTCTATCGAATGTCGCGCCCAAAACCGAGTTCTGACTAGGTGTAATGCCCCAACCCGTTACCAACGAGGAGCACTTTTTCACTGACAATGGGACCCATTGCATACCTTCAGTTTCCCAACATTGGCACTGTCTTCAGTGGTTACTAATGCATCGTGCAATGGTCATGGAGGAAAGCCAGCGATAAGGAGATACATGTGTCGGGAAATCCTGCATTAATAGCTGCTCTTTGGAGGTCATTGTATGCATGAAGCCTGGCCCATGCGAGTTTGCAAACCATCCAAGCAAGAATTGGGTGATGCCACAGACTAGGTATTGATGAGCCAGCAGAGGTGAGCAATCAACCGCGGTCATCAATGCAATGGCATGTGGGTGACATTGGGGTAATAGCTCCCTAGAGTCATAGATGTTGTTCTAGTCAGCTTGACAGCCCAGTCTTATACTTTAGACTATTCGAACGCGTTCCGCCCTGACTTAAGTGAGCACCATAAGCTATGATTCAAATGTTTACCAAGTGTTCAGTAGAAACGTCCAGACTCTAATGAGCATTCTCCGAAATGCCAGTGCTCGCCGCTCCCGCACTGAAGTGGAATGAAACCTTGAAAACCATCGTCTTCGTATTGTGGAAATTATAGGTGGATTTTTATGACACTGGCGCAAACTGCGCAATTCTCAATATCAATCTCAATTTTATCTATCTCTTGATCTTGGCCTGATAACTACTAGGCTATGGTGTACGAGAGTGTCCCTGAACTATCCCGAAAGCATCGTTCTGAACTTTGTCTCTCAAGACGAGTCCAAACATAGATCTGACAGAAGTCAGTACTGGCAGATCCGAGTCCTTGCTCATTTCAAGGTCGGAAGAGCACATATATGGCAAGAAGTGACCCTAGGAGAGGATTCTGATTCACCTCGGATCCAGAGTATTACACAACCACTGCTTAGCACCGCTCCTGCATCACTCTCTACTCGCTTGGCCTGTTTTATGTAATGCCTATAGCCTGATATTCATGCCACCGTGTTTCCATCACGAAGTCATATTATACACCAGAGGCTATGGTCATAAGTGAAATATATTTAATCTGCGTGTCCTGGATAGTAACGCGCACATGCACTGTTCGTTCTCCATTCCAATAGGTTTCTTTGATTCTGGCACCCCCAGAACGATCTCTCCCCTCAGTCTCTCAATCCGAATACTGAGGTGAGTATCGCATTTACCGATACATATTTTCATTCTAACTACCTACATAGTTCTCCTTTCGTTTCTAGGTATGCACTGCCGTTGCACAGGTCTCTCAATCCGAAGACATTATTCTTTCATTTCTAGTCCGAGCCTCTCTTCGTTTGAGACTGTCCTTCCTGTTTCTGCCTCATATGGCAGCTTCTTCCAAACCGACAGATGAAAGTTCGCATCCATATGATGCATTCACGAATCACCAGGGCTTTGACTGGACGATATCTGATGCGAAGTTCACTGCTGATACTAGAACCGATTTCTACGACTGCAGTCTGACGAGTCGCAGATATGCCCTTGTCGGAGTGGCATGCTCAAGTATCTTCAGCTGCTTATGCATCATTACAGGCAGTGTCACTTTAACCAACGGTGGATCTACCAGTGCAGCTGTGGTCCGAGTCATTCCTGATATAGGCAATACTCAGTTCCCCGTGCGGGAGATATTCACCCTGACACTTAACTTAATCGTCACGTTGTGCACCGAGTCCGTAGGCTTCGTACACGGCATCTCATTGCGCTCTGCGCTAGCCTCAGAATCTCGGCTTCGTTTCAGCACCAATCTGCGCCTTCTGACTGCAGCTCGTGGATGGTATAATCCTAACGGCGCCCTGATTAATGGTGTCTCGGCCGTCCTCCTCATTATATCCTATAGCTCGGCCTCACTCGTCGCATGCATAGACTTGAGTCCGAAAACGCTGGACACAGTTGAGGAGGGTATTGCCTTCGCAGGGATACCTCTTCTCATTTTGGGCGTCGCACTCCTCCTCCAGGTGATGATCGCATTGTCAGGGATGCGTGCCGTCAAAATATTAACATGGAGCTCCTCACCTTTCGACTTGATCGCCACACTGGTCCACCACTCGCAATTGACCCCTGCCACTTTGCGATGCATGCGTTGCGTGTCTAACCTAGACTCGTATGGAGGTCCAGCGAAACCATCAGAGATACAGCCCTCTGCATGGAATGCTCACACTAGCATTCGGAAAGTTGTCATTTCTCTTTGGGTGCTCGTTGCAGCATGCGCTGGATGGGCCACACTCATCATGTATATCTGGGACAAGTACGCCAGCGGCAATGATTTAATTTTGTCCCCCAATGCGCTGACCACACACACGTGGTTTTTCTTGCCTACGTTGGAGGTAGCCTTCATCATGTATATTATACCGGGTGCCAATAGTGAGGTGTGGATTCTGCTCTTTGTCAATATGGCAGTTATCCAGGGACCATTGACGCTTGGGCTGCATTGCTCAGAACTCATCGCGAATGTCATTCGAGACGAAAGACAGTGGAGATGTGCTACAGGAAGGAAAGGACTTAGAATGGTGACGAACCCATTGAAGACAATTTTCACTCATCCGATCTGTCTCGGACTTTTCGTCGCGAAACCTTTCCTGCGTGAGTCATTCACGTCTAGTATCTTTTATAAGTGTTATTGAACACCATACTTGACAATCACAGACTGGATGTTCGGGCTTTCACTCCTCGTAGATATCTCCGCCATTGATGGGGAGGTAAGCAAGGTGTTTGTATTCATGTTCACTGCCCAGGTTCGCACTTACTGCATATGAAAAAATGCTATGACAACCTCACACCCTCGTGCAGATCTGGAACTTATGCATAGCACTATTTATATTTGTCTGTTTCTTCACCTTCATCGCACTGCACCGACCGCGTGGTCCCCAGCCGGCTGCGTATGGCCATGTCCAGACGCTCGCCAACCTTGTGGACGAGTGGTCCCCTGTAATGTGGTGGGGACACAAGGAGGATGGAATTCCGTACTGCCATGCTGGTAAGGTACTTATGTACTCACAATACTACTGCTTTGACACTTTTACAAAGGGACGAGCGATCACCCGCTGCTGGATGTGAAGATGGACTGTGTTTATGCTGGTTCCGGTGCTGCCAGTGGGCCTGTGGTATTCCTCCCGTGAGAGGTGCTTGCTTTACTTTTTTTAAAGGGCATTTCTTGATCTCTCTAATTATGTAGAAGAGCTATTTCCACCTTGGGCTGGCGATGTATTGACGGGCACACAACCAGCCATGCTGTTGAATGATACATGTACAATTTTTATGCTATCTGCTGCGTTGCAAATAGTTCGTCTTGTTCTTATACCATTCGTATTCTGGACAACTTTTAGCATAGACACGTCCATTCGACCTTCAAGCAATTACTGGCAGTGAATTGTTGTGATTTTTTTATATCTAATTTGATCTCTATTCAGAGTGAGACTCTATGTAGGACAATACTATCTAGTCTGGGAGCGTTGTGATTTTGGTCGATGATACGCCGTATAGTTGACTTGCAAATTTATACTCCAGACTGTTCCACCCCTGAAGTGAGCACCATAGCCTAGGATTCAAATGTTTACAAGGCACATACGTGTTCAGTAGAGACATTTGGACTCTAACGAGCATTCTCCAGAATGCACGTGCTCGCTGCTCCACCACTGAGGTGAAACGAAACACTCCTGAAAAATATCGTCTCCGATTCTACGAGCTCAGTAGTATGACACGGCTGGTGTTTCCCAGAAGTTCCCCAGTAGGCTAGCTGTTGTGTAGTGTATATCATGCTCAGTTCGATCTCAAATCTCAATCCTCGGTAAGTAACTAAAGTGTAATTTTATCAAGTTCAAGTACCATTGAAAGATTTTTCATTGCAGATGGTAGTCTACGGATGGTAATCTACGCAGTGCTAGGTACGTACAGAATCCTAGTCTTTCGGATCCCGCGCCTCGCTGATGGCATCCATTCCGCTCTTCCACTGATATGACATCCCCGCCCGTCTCACCAAATGAGGGTAATCCATCTGCAATCATGAACAGTCTTATTTTACGGCAGTAGTCTAGTAGTAAGCATTTACAAAAAGACTAGAACGAAAAAAGGAACCGGAATGAAAATGTGCAACCGCTCACAGTAGCGAAAGCACGCCGTTATGTACCATACAGTACATTCAACCAGTCCCCGTAGCAAGAGTGGACCAGAGGGGACATTGGACAGAAGAATTGCTCCTCGATGCAAATAACGTGGCCGGTAAACACGGGTCCTAGCCCCTCCTCTCCTTCGGCTCGCAGTCCTGACCTCCATCCTCACAAGCCTCCTGGGCTGTATGATCGGTTCTGGGACTTGCTGAGGTTGAGTTATGGTGGGAATTGGGGATACTATGCGTGGATGCTGAAAAATGTGCGCCGGGTTTGCAGACGCTGTTGTTGTCAGAGATTCGAGTCCCACATATGGGTAGTGCTGGAGGTGCGGTTTGGTGGGGAAACGACACTGAAATGCACGGTCAGGTGTGCTTTGGTGAATGGATGGTGCTAGGTGTAGATTGGAGGCGCTGCCGGGTTCAGGAAGCGCCGTCGAAGCGATAAAGCACCATAAAGATATCGGAGGATGCTGTGGGCAGGTGCAGGTGCAGCAGGATGTCGCGGGGTCATGGTGGGGCATGGACATAAGAGGGAGTAGCAAGTAGAATGTGAGAGTACCAGATGCGAAAACTTGGAAGACCCATCATGGCTACTCATTCCGAGTCAACACTACCTCTTTCGCCCGTCTGTGCACACCATGGACCTCCCTTATCAAGTCCCGGGACAGATCCTAGACACCTTATGTGAAAGCACGGCGATGCGGGGGGGGGGGGGGTTAGCATACCTCCCATGAACTATGACTATCCAGGACTAGTGCAACTAGGAGAGCAAGTACTGACATCAGCACTTCCAGATGCGAAGGCAGGAGATACTGGCAAATTGTCAAAGACTGTGGTTCTGTCACTCATTGAAAGGCTCAACTGGTGTATCACAGAGCTGGATAGTGTGACTAGCACAAAATTGTCATTTTCGGTGGGAAGAGACTCATACGCACTCAGATAACCTGACGGTAATAACCCAGTCGTGCATAGTATAACTATAAGGAGGACAATATTCATAGGGCATGAGTACGATAGAACGTACTGCAAGGAATGAGCTTAATCTTCATCATTATCCTCGCTGGATAATGTATCGTCTTCATCCGCATTGAGTTAATCTGCGAATTGACTGAGTGACATGTGTTGAGTGCGCGCCTCAGTGAGGTTCCTATTGCTACTGAGTGTCGGCCTGTTGTGGGCATCCATTGGGCATCTGTAGTCGCCATTGCGTGTCGAGGCTTGACTAGGAGGCGAACGGAAAGACTTAGATCAATGATAATTTAATGCTGAACACTCGAGTAAGCTTGGCAGTATTCCTTATCTCACGTGAGACAGGTTACGTTCGCAGTGCAATCCTACTATCGATGGCCCAGTAATGCAAATCAGCCCAGTAATGCAATATTTTGATGTATGGCCTTAACCCACAAATAATTAAGTATCAAGAAAATGGACTGTATTAGTAGTCTGTAGAAGAGTTCATATGCATAATTTGAAGAGCCTTGACAGAGTTTTGCGTCCTGCAGAAAATCAATACTGCTCAAAATCAGGCTCAATTTTGCACGTCAACAGTGCGAATTTGAGGGAGAGAAACGTGCCGTCGCGTTTGCACATATCTTGGTAGTGTAACATTGCGAAAAAAATTCAAGATTTTCATGAGTAGATCTATAAGCTTCTAGCTACAATTTGCACTGATTTTCAAGGCTCTATGTCACCTTGTTCATACAAGGTCACTATCAACTGACAATTGTGGCTGTGGTGTTCCACAACAATACGATCGTGCGAAAGAGCCAAACAATCAAGACTCCGTTCGGGAATTCAAATCTGGCCAACTTCGACGCAAGATTTTGAACTTCAAACAAACTTAAGTAAGCTTGCCGGAATGCCGTTCAATGTGACTGATTACCATGTCACACCTTGATATCATATACAATTATGCCCCCAACCCGACGCTCTCCTTACTGTGATCGTCTTTGCAACCAAGCAACTCTAATGGTGAAGAAGAACTCAAAAAAATGACAGGATGCCTCCTTGACGGAACTGAAACAAGATCGTTGTGATTGGTCGGAGAGCGATGAGATGGTGTTGATCAACTATATCATCACCAACAAATCCAAAGGGGGAGATGGCCTCAATTTCAATAAAACGTTCTGGAATGATGCTCATACGGAGATGGTGCAACAGCCTGTACTGCAAGGTGAGTCCTGCCACAGTTATCACGCAGTATTCATCTGACTTCTGCCTTATTTTAAGGCGCTCCAAAGACTGCAGAAGCATGTCAATCAAAATGGGTATGAGTAAGTACTTATTTCTGCTGAGTGGCTGCTGGCAGTACTTATCTCTACTTTTCAGATATGCAAGGTGTATCAAGTCATCCACAAGATAGCGAATGCCTCTGGAATCTCATACAGTGCAGAGCTTGGTGCAAATATTGGATGTGAATCAGAGATGATCTGGGCAGACTACGTTAAGGTATGTTTTTTGTCATTTTCTGCCATGCTGTTGTGCTAACTACATACATAGAACACCCCCAAGCAAAGACATACAAGACGAAGGGCTGGCCTCATTATGAGGTGCTGCATGGTATCATGTCAATGCAACCAAGCAGCTGGGTTGGTTTCCATGCAGGCATTGACAATGCCGACAATGCATTAACACCCAGCGTAAGTGCCACTCCTGGGCCATCCAGTGCCAGTGACATCATGATGGCATCACTGGAGGACGCACTTGACCGTGTGGAATTCAATGCTCATCCTACTACTAACAACAATAACAACACCACTATGCACGCTGAACCTGAGACATCCTTTCCTCCCATCGCACCCTCCATTCCCATCTCCATTCCCTCCTCTGTCCCCACACCCTCTACTCCTGTCACGCCCATCACACCTGTCATCCCAACCAGTTTCAATGTCATGCAAAGTTGCCCTGCTCCCTCTGCTCCCTCCACTCCCGCATCTTCAACAGCTGTGAAACGCAAAACTGAAGGGGATGACAGTTCACGTCATGAGTCCCATCCACCACAATCCTCCAAAGGGAAGTCATCATCGAAGTTGCAGCATCTATCAATGCCATCAGCATTGGAAGGCTTTGGAGGGAAAATGGCTGATAGTATTGCTAATGCAACAACAGCATTTCAGGAGATGGTCTCCAGTTATTTTGTTGAGCCTATCCCCCTCCGCAAACAAAAAGCCATTCTACAGGTACAGGACAAAGAAGATCTCGATGCACATGAAATTGTCATCATGATTAATCTGTTTCAAGCTGATGTTTGTGTTGCTGATTTGTATCTTAACATCAAATGTGATATCATACACAAAGTCTTTCTTGCACAGTATTTAGAGGACTATAGGCAGAGGAAGGAGCTCTAACCACACTACAATTTGTTGTACTACTACTCAATACATCATGTTATTGTTCTGGTGCTAACCATGCCTCTTCCAATTCTGCATCCAACCAGAATGGCGTTTCTTCCTCTGCCACGAATGACTCATCTTATGAAAAATTCGTAGCAGGTCTTCCAACTCCGCATCCAACCAGAATGGTGTTTCTTCCTCTGCCACGAACGACTAATCTTACAAAAAATTTGTAGCAGGTCTTCCAACTCTGCATCCAACCAGAATGGTGTTTCTTCCTCTGCCATGAACGACTCATCTTACAAAAAATTCATAGCAGGTCTTCCAACTCCACATCCAACCAGAATGGCATTTCTTCCTCTGCCACAAACGACTCATCTTACGAAAAATTCAATACATTGAGAAAAACGCTACAGTAAAGAAAATAGCGCTACACTAAACATTAGCCCTGCACTCCAGGTGGCATTGGTTCCCCTCTTTGACGTCTCTCTGCAAGATAGTCTACCCACATAGATTGTGCAAGTTGGTCATGATGTTCATGTGCACGTGTCCTCGCAGCTTCAGTTGGAGCACCATCAGCGAGCATACCAGTGTACTGAGGCCCCCACTCATCTGACTCAACATGTCGATAGTCCAGTAAATCGTTAGGGTCATGGATGCAGATGATGTTGTGGATCAAACAGAGAGCTGGAGGGATGCGAGACTGGATTTCTGAGTTATACTCAGGGGGAAGTAGAATGATGCGGAAGTGTTTCTTGAGGACGCCAAAAATATGTTCAATAACATTGTGAAGCATCGCATGTCACAAGTTTTAGAGTTCCTTCGCATTGCAAGGCCTAAAAGGCAGATTAGTATAAGAAGCATATAATATTAGAAAACAACATACAAAAGATTTGCATGGCCCCATTCTGCAAGGTGATAGCATATGCCTCGATAGGGTACAAGCAATTCATCGCATGCAGCAAATCCAGCATCTGTGAGATAAAATTTCCTCGGTGGAATGGTGAAGTCCTTCAAACATGCAGCATGATAGACATGAGCATCTGCTGCGGACCCCTGGAAACTGCTCAGCATGTACATAAAGCACATCAAAATCACAGGCAGCGTGATGATCAGATGCTGTGGGGTGACATGTGATATGGGTGCCATTGATGGCACCGATAACATCAGCAAAGTACAGGTAAAATTTCCTGGTTTTAAGGATAGGGGGGGAGTGGGGGCCTGTGGACTGGGGAGTTGGACATAGGTGGTATAGATCGGCTGAGATGAGAATGCAATCAGAATTCGTTTAAAATACCTAGAAAGGAGCTATTGAGTTAGTACAGCTGGGTTCAAAGTCATGGGAGGACATACTTTGATATAGTGTCATTTGAGCGTTGAAAACGCTCACCAAGATGGTGTACAGAAAGCCCAGTGACACAGGCATATAAGAAGATGGCAAGCTGTTCCTCCAGCATCACATTCTTTGAGTTGTCTATTCCACTTTCACGAAGCACATTCAATAATACAAAGAATACATGGCAGTGAACACCAAGCTCACATTGCACGCATTCAGGGTGGCCAGTAAGGAGCTCGTTGACCCAAGCGATCCCCAATAGCGCTAAGATATGGTATGGCTCTTTCTCATAGTGAGTTTGTACGTAGGAATTATAGGCGTCCACTGCAACACCAACCACCCCAGCAGCTGATACCATCAGGTTCTGAAACACACTGATGATCTGTTACAGGCAGTTGAGATCTCCCTTCTCTCTGTCATTTGGATCCCCCACATCATCCACATCTCATTGATCAAACAGGTCATCAGAATTAGCATCATCAGAATTAGGATTGTCCTGGTGGTGCCAAAGACGCGAAAACATAGCGCCAGTATTATGTACAATGAGCTCTGCAGCATGCGGTGTGCGCAGTGAGTCAGATCATCGAGTAGCGTGACAGTGCAGAATTCAAACTCCAAGCTGACTTAAGTTTGAAGTTCAAAATCTTGTGTTGAAGTTGGCCAGATTTGAGTTCCCGAACAGAGTCTAATAGGTTTAAACAAGTTGATTTAATTGACCAAATTCACCTTGCCAAGGGTAAATGTTATAAATTAGGTTCAGTGCAAGAACCTCATGTAGTTTAAGTGCTTGCTGACTCAGTGTGCCCGCACCCTGTTTGGTTCTCTTGTTGATGCTTCGATTTTGTTACTGCTCGCCATGAAGCTCAGGCTCATCCCTAAGACAATGTTGGTATGGTCCCATGCCGTCTGGCAGTTCTGACCGTGTTAATACCTTAGGTCCAGTTTTCATTGTCTTAGTGAAACTGCTGTTGCTGTTACAGTAGCTGCCAATGGCCTTCCTTCTTAAGTCCATGTCGGCCTGTTCACTCATGAATGTGGGACCAAACACCATAATTGTGTGCATCATTTAGATGAATTTACCTTCGGCTAACTGTACAGTCCTACTAGTGGTTATTACCTGCGGTGGGCAGCAGCCCACTGCTCCGAAATTTACAGATTTACCCATTTACCCATTTACCAGGTTTTATCGCCTTTACCTGGTGAGTCCTGCACTTAGCTCAAACTTAGCTCACCCAAATCCTCACTTAGTCAACTTAGCTCGAACTCAGGTAACACACGGCTTACTGTACCGCAGTACACACTTCAGCTACTTCATACTACACCATCACTCACCTACCTGAGCCTATCAGTGCTGGCCCCGGTCAGTCTTCAGTTATCTTTCCTTCACTTTCTGAGTTTGTTCATGCCTCTATTGCTAGCCCATACTGAGAGGCTGACCTTAGTCAATTTACCCTGCTACAGCGCATCTTGCTGATGTCACATCTTCAGATGCATCTGATCCTCTTTACTGGACGTGTGTCATCCTCCCTTCCAACTGTGGAACCCTCATGGAACTTGGTATAAGCCCTATTGTCCAATCTATTGTCCGACCAGCTCACAATTGTCTTCAGATTCATCTGATCCTCTTTTTACTGAATGTGTGTCATCCTCCCTTCCAACTGTGGAACCCTCATGGAACTTGGTATACTACAATTGTCTTCAGATTCAACTGATCCTCTTTACTGGATGCGCGTCACATCAGATTTGTCTGATCCTCTTTACTGAATGCGTGTCATCCTCCCTTCCAACTGTGGAACCCTCATTGAACTAGGTATAAGCCCTATTGTCCAATCTATTGTCCGACCAGCTCATAATTGTCTTCAGATTTGTCTGATTCTCTTTACTGGACGTGTGTCATCTTCCCTTCCAACCATGGAACCCTCATGGAGCTATTATCTGACCAGCTCAGTATTCCTTTCCCTGGAGACATCCACAAAGAATTTAACCAGCTGATCATTTCTTTCCTTGGAGACGTCCACAAAGAAACTGATGTCAAACTGTCAACAGTTACACCAGGTCAGTCCGTTCAGCATCCTTGATGCCTGCTGACACCAAACCACCAACAGTTACACCAGGTCAGTCCATTCAGCAATTGACTTTCATAGTCCTAGGTATGCGACAAACCTGAAGGGCAGCAAACCTGAATTGACTTTCATAGTCCTAGGCAAGCTACCAAGACACCACGTCTGATTCTTCCTGAAGAACAGGTGCGTCACTTGGCTATTATCCTTGAACAGCTGACTCCATCCATATCTGGTGTGGCTGTGGCAGCCCCTAAACCACATTGCATATAATCTCTGCGGTGGCTTCAACACATCTTTCTTCTCACTACCATCATCATGGGTATAACTGAGTTATGGAAGGTCAGTTTTTGCGATCTTCTCTGTGTTGTTACACTTAGCCTTGCAGTTGGTTTCCCCAAGTACAGAGGGACAAACCTTGACGGAATTCGCCCTTGAAGGGCTCAAGGGACATGTGCAGGATGAAAGCAGCCTTTCAATGATGACGGTTGGTGTTGATGCCAGGTGTGTGGGCAGAGTGTGAGCTGTGCCATCCAGCTAATCCTTCTCAACCAGTGCTTGGCTTTATGCCATCTGCAAGCTGCAGGCCTTTCAACTTGGACATGCCCAGTCAGGCAAAAATCTGGAACTACAGACACTCATATACAAACTCATCACCCTAGCTAATGCACCTGTTCATGCCCACTTCATTTTTGATGGGGAGGACCGCCCCACAATCAAGCGCAGCAAGCAGGTGCGGTCAGCACCTCACTGGCTGATACAAAGCTTACAGGAACTTTTACAAATATTTGGATTCACATGGGCCATGGTAAGGGCATCTTTTTGTTGTGTCGCAGCAATAGGTTGACTGCTGTGGGCAGGCCAAAGGCGAGGCCAAAGCAGACTTAGCATTTTTGTCGAAAGCAGGGAAGATTGGTGCAGTATTGATGGAAGACAGCGATGCCTTGTTATTTGGTGCAGAAAATGTTTTACGCCTGTGAGTCTATCTAGTGTAATATATATTCGTCCAGTGTTCTAACCATGCTACTTTATCAGCATGGACAATGAAGATGGTACATTCCTTGTGGATGCCTACTGTGCCAAAGCTGTCATATACCATATTCCGGACCATGTCCGATGATATTCCCATGCCTTCCGGACGCTCATCCAGACCTCCATAACCTTATCCATACCTCCATACTCTTAGTCCATGCCTCTAGACCTCTAGTCCACTATCGGTTTGGATCCGTACACTATTGTACATCCATATATCCATACCTCCAGACCTCTGCAGCTAAGCCTGCTTCATCTACCTTTGGTCCAGTCGGATCCGAGCTCATTCCATCCAGAACTTTACCTCATCTAAGATACCGGACTATATCCTTGATTCATATCCTAGTCCACCTTCACTTAGATCTCCGGATCCGCTCATCCAATAGCCAGACGCCCAATCCGATATCCACACTTCTCCAGACCTCCGGATCCGTCCTATACTTCATATCTGAAGCCAAACCTTAAATCAGCGTCTATCCCCTTATGGTAATTCACTTGACTCCGGACTTCGGTTATCCTTGTTTCCGTCTTGCTTATTGATCCTTGTACTCTGTTTCATATCCAAGTTCATTACTTATGTTCCGTCTTACTTGCTAACGTGTTTCCACATGCTCGTACATAGCCTTAGTCTTTTGCTTACTGATCCTCTTGGATATCCTCCAGTATATAAACCTCTGTACAAACTTCTGTAGAGTTTCCTCAGTTCGAATATCATCTTAGATCCTGCTCTATCACCTTAGACTTGCTCTATCACCTTAGAATCTGCTCATTCTTGTCTGAGGACCTTTGGTCCATCTTAGTCTTGCCTTTCCTTAGGCCTAGGGAACTCTTCCCTAGGCTGGACTTCCAAACCTTCGGATTTGTCCTTCTGTCCTTATCCATGCTTAAGGATTGATTCCTTAAGCCGGACCTTTGCCTTTCCGGCACTTCCTGTCTTTCCAAGACTTATGTCTACTTCCTGTTAACTCCGACTCTACCTAAGTGTAGTCTACCTCTGTCTGTTTCTATTCCAGACCTAGTCCGTAGTAGCCTTTATTCTCCTGTCCTATAATCCCCTCCACTCCTCCACTCCTCCGGACCTTTGGACACCATAACCTTTGGACGTCCTGTCCTCCAGACCACTCCTACTATCCAATCCTGCTTTGGACTTTGTCCCCTGCAGCCTCCCTCCATATGTTTCCACCTAGGAAGTTTACCTATAGACGTCTTACCTTCGGACCTTATGCAGCAGATGAAACTCCTCCGGAGTTTCCTATACTTCTCTAGAACTTTCCGATAGTCCTCCGGAAGTTTCCCGCGCTCATCCGGAAGTCCTTCAGCACTCTACAAGAGTAGCCAGCCTCCGGAAGTCCTTCAGACTTCGTCAGATTCAATCCGGACTTCATTCTGAAATTAAGGGCACGTACTTGGGTAAGGGGCACAGCGCACGAGCTGAGGCCAAGCCCTTCAGATCCCGTCCCCCTTGAGCACCGGAGCCCCTTCAGTGACAAATCCCGTATTAGACGGGTCACCCGACCTATGTACATAATATCCCGTGTAATACGGGCCAGCGGATTATGGGCCGATGATATGTATATTCCCGATGGTGACGGGTGGGCCGGGAGGGATATTATTCCCGATAAAGACGGGTGGGCCCATCTATGCTGATGTTATATATATCCTCGACGATAGCGGATGGGCCGGGAGAAATATTATTATGGAGATGGGTGGGCCCATGTGGGTAATATGTAGAGTAGGATTGACATATATGCATAGGAAATAGTATTATATAGACGGGTGGGCTGACAGATTAGTATTATTTTGTAGACGGATGGGCCGAGGGAGCGATGAAATATGTATTAGATAGACGGGTGGGCCGACATAGGGAAATATTAGATAGACGGGTGGGCCGACGGGGGAAATATTAGATAGATGGGTGGGCCAAGGGTGAGGTGAATTATTTATTAGATAGACGGATGGGCCGAGGGAGCGATGAAATATGTATTAGATAGACAGGTGGGCCGACATAGGGAAATATTAGATAGACGGGTGGGCCGAGGGTGAGGTGAATTATTTATTAGATAGATGGGTGGGCCAACGTGGTGTAATATTAGATAGACGGGTGGGCTGACATGGGGGAATATTAGATATACGGGTGGGCCGAGGGTGAGGTGAATTATGTATGAGATAGACGGGTGGGCTGACATGGGGGAATATTAGATATATGGGTGGGCCGAAGTAGGGAATTTTACATAGATGGGTGGGCTGATGTGGGGTGATATTAGATATATGGGTGGGCCAAAGTAGCGAATTTTACATAGACGGGTGGGCCAACGTCGGGTAGAGTACTGAAACCCGACACCCAAGCCCGGGACACCCAGATTCGAGACTCGAAACTCAAAATGCAATACTCAACTGGAAGCTCATACATTTTGATGAGTTTCAAGTCCCGAGTTGAGAAAATTCAAATTTAAGATGATATACAGTGGCTCAAAAAACTGTCCACATGTTTTGGCATTTTTCACTATCTATAATATTGTGTGAGAACAAACAAATGCCTCAAAAACATGCTTATACCACATTGTAGTATGGCTTCAGGGCTTTCATTTGAGCCCTACACCGTGGGAATCGGTGGAGATATGGTGGAGATACAAGGCTCACAAAATGGTGACTCATGCGGACAGTTTTTTGACTCAAGTATTTTACAGTAATAACCAGGTATTCTAGTATTTTGTATGACCTCCCTTGGCTTTAATTACTGCCTCTATCCTTCTAGGCATACTCTCAATTAATTTCTGGCAATCCTCAGCTGTGATCTTCCCCCATTCCACTGCTACTCTCTCCCAAAGCTCCCATACTCCTTTAGGGGGGTTTTCATAGGCTTGAAGCTTTTTCTTGAGTGTTCCCCAGAGATGTTCAATGACATTGACATCAGGAGACTGTGCTGGCCAGTCAAGAACATTGATGTTATGTTCTTCAAACCATTCCCTAGCTCTTCTGGATGTGTGATTGGGATCATTATCCTGTTGGAAAATGATAGAGAAGAGGCTTTTTCTTCTTTGTTACTGCCTTGAGATGAGCTGCCTTGAGAACATTCCTCACAGTTTGTGAAGAGACAGGGGTAGTGATGGTGGAATTGATATAATGGGTGGCTTGGACAGCATTATCAGCCTTTCCTGTAGTGATATGTTGGATAATAGCCCTTTTGTCAGTAGAGGTAAGCTTGGATGGACGTCCTCCACAAGAGTTTTCCTTGTCTGGGTGGCTTTCTTTGATGAACTTGGCCACAGTGGACTTGCATACTCCAGTTCTAGAGGAAATTTGGTGAGCAGAGAGGCCAGCATAAGACAGAGAGAGGATATTATCTCGTTGAGCAGAGAAGATGGCTTTCATGGTGATTATGACTATGATACATGAGATATTCTGGTTTATATAGTTAGATATAGTCATAAAATAACATAATGACACCACTTTATAATTTATATAATAGTGGCATGATTTTTATGGTGTCATAAATAATGATTTATATAGTTTTAATATACACTCAAAAAACTGTCCACATGAGTCATCATTTTATAAGCCTTATATCTCCACCATATCTCCGCCGATTCCCACGGTGTAGGGCTCAAATAAAAGCCCTGAAGCCATACTACAATGTGGTATAAGTATGTCCTTGAGGAATTTGTTCATTCTCACACAATATCATAGATAGTGAAAAATGTCAAAACATGCGGACAGTTTTTTGAGCCACTGTACATGTTTGTCGTCTCGACTCACCGAGTACCGAGTACCGAGACACAAGACCCGAAATTCAGCACTCAGTAGTGGGTGCAATGAGTACAGAAATACACAAGATAATACACATTGTTCTCAGAAATCACAAGTTTCGAATTTCGACTTGTGAATCATGAGTCTCAAGTCTCAAAACTCGAATCACCGAGAACTGATTACCGAGTACTGACACCCGAGATTCGGCACTCGAGACAAAACTTCAAACTCGAAAGTACCGACTACCGACTACCGACTACCGAGTGCCGAATGTCAGATGTTGAGTGTTGGCACTCAGCACTCAACACACGAAGCTTGAAACTCCAAATTGGTAAACCTCTGAATTTCGAATCACCAACACCCGACACCCGACACCTGAGATTTGGCACTCAGCACTCGAGACAAACATCAAAACTTGACACTCGAAAGTACTGACTACCGATGACCAACTACCGAGTCCCGAATGTCAGGTCTCGAGTGTCGGCACTCGGCACTCAACACATGAAGCTCCAAACTCCAAATTGGTAAACCTCTGACTTTCGAATCACCAAGTACCGAGTCCCGAGTCCCGGGTTTTGGGTGTCAGTACTCGGTACTCGGTACTGTGTACTCGGTGATTCAACATTCAGAGGTTTACCAATTTGGAGTTTGGAGCTTCATGTGTTGAGTGCCGAGTGCCGACACTCGAGACCTGACATTCGGGACTCGGTAGTCGGTCATCGGTAGTCAGTACTTTTGAGTTTCAAGTTTTGATGTTTGTCTCGAGTGCCGAGTGCCAAATTTCGGGTGTCGGGTGTCGGTACTCGGTAGTCAGTTCTCGGTGATTTGAGTCTTACTTTTGAGTTTCAAGTTTTGATTGTTGTCTTGAGTGCCGAGTGCCAAATCTCGGGTGTCGGTACTCGGTACTCGGTGATTCGAAATCCAAAGGTTCATGAATTTGGAGATAAGCTTCAGGTGCCGGTACTCGGTGGCTCGATCAATGGACTGGCACAGGTTACATTCATTGAAAACTTGTATATACATCTATCCCTATGCAATTATGTAGCCATGTCAACCTCCTCAGAAGACTCATCAACCTTCACCTCCATCTCAACATCCATGTTGTTGGAAGAGTCATATTCTGGGACAAGGTTGCTTGGATCACCTGGGTCCACAATCTCGCCGGACGCATCTCGATCCTCTGGATGAACAACTTGGTCATAGTC